>RJWM01012375.1:0-56885 GCA_004363535.1 Dasyprocta punctata | reverse complement strand
TTTCCAGAATCTCTTACCAGCAGAATTCCTTTGAAATTGTGCCAGTTAGAAACACTTAGTATATGTGGAAGGAAAAAAAGAAAAGCAAAAGTTATTGGTTGCTGTTTGAAGAAATGGGCACATGCATGAGCAAATAAGAAAAAAAAACTGACTCAAAAATCAGTGGAACAGGCCAGGTGTGACTGCACATACCTATAATCCCAGAACTCAGGAACCCGAGGAAAGAGGATTGCCAGGAGTTTCAGGCCAGCCTGGGTTACAAAGTGTGTTCAGGGCCAGACTAACCTGCATAGTAAAACCCTGTCTTAAGATGACAAAAAAAAATATTAAAATAAAATAAATCAATGGAACAGAATAGAAGATACAGAAGCAACTCCAAGGACACTCAGCTGTGTTATCTTTGACAAAGGAGCCAAATAGCTTCACTGAAAGAAAAATAGCCTCTTTAATAAATGGTGCTCAGAAAACTGGCTTTCCACATGCTGAAGACTAAAACTAGACCCATGTCTACCAACATGCACTAAACTAAAATCAAAATGGAGCAAGATCTAAATATAAAAACAGAAACATTTAATTTGCTGAAAGATAGAATAGGTAAAACTTTTGAAGACAAAAATGTAGGCAAAGACTTTATGAATAGAACCCCAATTATACATAAAATATTACAAAATATTAGATCACATCAAATTAAAAAGCTTTTGCACATCAAAAGAAGCTGCCAGCTGGAGATTTAGCTCAGTGGTGTAAACACCTGGCTAGCAAGCATGTAGTTGTGAGTTCAATCCCCAGTAACAAAGGAAAAAAGCCACCAACAGAGTGAAGAGACAACCCACAGAACAGGAAATTCTTTTACCAGTTATTCCTCAGACAGAAGACTACTACCTAGAATATAGGTAGAACTCAAAAAAAAATCAGACTTCTCCAAGTTTAAATACTCAATCCAAAAATGGGCATGTGAAATGAATAGACATTTCTCAGATGAAGAAATGCAAACAAGCAAATGAATGCATGAAAAAAATTTTCAATATCATTGATCATTTGAGAAATACAAATTTTTTTTATTTTAAACAAAAGGAAAGTAAGAAACCAAAACAAAACAGTTTCACAACCAGCCAGTAGGGCAATAACAATCATCAGCACATTGCATATTATTATATTCCCAGAAGTTATTTAGGATAAAAAATATAGACATGAAACATTATCCAACAAATTATTAACAAAAAACTTTTGCCTCAATGCATCAAGAGAAACCTGCTATATGACTATCTTTTTTGTTATGATTGCTCTATTGTTTTCAAATAAACATTTCGCATTAAAAATAAAATCTGAAGATGACCCTGAGAAAACTACTTTTCACTCAAAATTCTTTTTAACTGTCTTAACTAATTTTTTATATACATAGATTTTCTTTCAATTCATCACACCAGTGCAACAATGCAATAGTTACACATCTGTGACTTATTTAGTCATTGAAAAGTATATTTTCAGTACTCATCCATTTAATAGTGAAAATGTCTAATTTATTGTTCTTTATAGCTGAGTAGTATTCCATTATGTAGAAATACCACATCTTTTTTATCCATTCCTCAGTCAAGGGACATTTAGGTTGTTTCCAAGATCTAGCTATTATGAACTGGGCAACTATGAACACAGGTGCACATGTATCACTGTGGTGGGATGTTTTTAGTTCTTTCAGGAAAATACCCAGAAGGAGAATGGCGGAGTCAAATGGGACTGCCAATCCTAGCTTTTTGAGGAATCTCCACACTGACTTCCACAGTGGTTGCACAAGCCTGCATTCCCATCAACAATGAAGAAGGGTTCCTTTTTGCCCACAGCCCCTCCAGCATTTGTTGTTGGTTGACTTCATAATACTAGTCATTCTTTCTGAGGTGAGGTAGAATCTCAGTGTTACTTTCATTTGCATCTCTCAAATGGCCATTGCTACTGAACATTTTTCAGGTATTTATTTGCTGTTTGTACTTCTTCATCTGAGAAGTCTGTATTCATCTCAGATGTCCATTTTTGGGTTGGGTCTCTAAATCTTGGAGGACTGATTTTTTTTAAGTTCTTTATAGGTTTTTGATATTAATCCTTTATCTGAGGGACAGCTGGCAAACATTTTCTTCCACATTGTGGGTAGTCTTTTCACAGTGTTAGTGGTTTCTCTTGCCGTGCAAAAGCTTTTCAGTAGGATGAGATCTCATTTGTTGATTCTCTGTGATAATTCCTGTGCAGTCTGGCTTTTATTCATAAAGTCTTTGCCTACACCAATGTCTTAAAGAGTTTTACATACTCTATCTTAAAGCAGACACGATGTTTCTGTTTTAATATTGAGATCTTTAATCCATTTAAATTTTAACTTGGTACATGGTGAAAGTTAAGGGTCTAATCTTAATCCTTGGCATGTGGAAAGCTGGTTTTTCCAACACCATTTATTAAAGAGGCTATCTTTCTTCCAATGAATGTGTTTGACACCTTTGTCAAAGATAAGACAGCTTAGTGTGTCTGGAGTTGTTTCTGGATCTTTTAATCTATTCCATCGATCCTTAGGTCTGTTTTTGTGTTTTGTTTTGTTGCCAGTACCACACTGTTTTTATCACAGTAGCTTTATAGTATAATTTCAGGTCAAGAATTGTGATAACCCCTGTCTTGTCTTTGTTGTCCATGATTGCCTTTGCTATTCTATGTCTCTTCTTATTCCAGATGAATTTCAGGATTGTTTTCTCTAATTCTGTAAGATATGTTATTGGTATTTTGATTGGGATTGCATTGAATCTGTATAACAGTTTTGGAAGTATGGCCATTTTCACTATATTGATTCTTCCTACCCAAGAGCATGGGATATCTCTCCATCTTCTAATATCCTCTTCAATCTCCTTTTTCAGAGTACTGTAGTTTTTCAGTATAGAGGTCTTTTACATCTTTAGTTAGATTGATTCCTAAATATTTCATTTTTGGGGTGCTATTGTAAAAGGTATTGTTTCCCTAACTTCTCTCTCACTGAGATTATTCGTGTACAAAAATGCTATTGATTTTTGAGTATTGACTTTGTAACCAGCTACATTGCTAAATATGCTTATTAAATCTATAAGTCTCTTGGTGGAATTTTTGGGATCTTCTAGGTAGAGTATCATGTCATCTGCAAATAATGCTAGTTTAACTTCTTCCTTTCCTATCTTTATTCTTTTTATTTCTTTCTCTTGTCTAATTGCTCTGGCTAAAGTTTCCAGAACGATGTTGAATAAGAGTAGAGAGAGTGGACATCCTTGTCTTGTTCTTGATTTTAGAGTGAAAGCTTTCTGCTTTTGTTCATTTAGTATGATGTTGGCTGTTGGTCTGTCGTAGATGGCTTTTATCAGATTAAGGTAGAGACCATCTATTCCAATTTTCTGTAGAGCTTTTACCATGAATGGGCGCTGGACTTTGTCAAAAGCTTTTTCTTCATCTATTGAAATAATTATATGACTTTTATCCTTAGCTCTGTTAATATAATGTATTGCATTTATGGATTTATGTATGTTGAACCATTCCTGCATCTCTGGGATGAATCCCACTTGATCATCATGTACAATCTTTTTGATTATTTGCTGCAGTCTGTTTGCCAGTATCTTATTAAGAATTTTTTCATCGAATTCATTAGGGAGATTGGCCTGTGATTCTCTTTCTTAGTTGGATCCTTCTCTGGTTTTGGGATTAGAGTAATGCTTGCTCCCAAAAGTGAATTTGGGAGTATTGCTTCCCTTTCAGTTTCATTAAAGAGTTTGAGAAGTAGTAGTGTTAGATCTTCACTAAGTTTCTTGTAGAATTCAGCAGTAAATCCATCAGGGCCTGGGCTCTTCTTTGTTCATAAATTTTTAATTACATCTTTAATTTCATTTATTGATATTGGATTGTTTAGGATTTTCATATCATTTTGATTCAGTTTTGGTAATTCATATGTATCTAAAAATCTGTCCATTTCTTCTATATTTTCCATCTTATTAGAATACAAGTTTTCAATGTAGGTATAGATAATTTTCTGGATTTCAACAGGGTCTGTTGTGATTTCACTCTTTTCATTCCTAATTGCATGGGTTTGAGTCCTTTCTTTTTTTATTTTTTTTTGATAAGTTTGGCTAAGGATTTATCGATTTTATTTAATCGTTCAAAGAACCAACTCTTCAATTCATTGATTCTTTGTTTTTTTTTTTTAGTCTCCAGTGTGTTAATTTCACTCTGATCCTTATAATATCCTCCCTTGTATGAGCTTTTGGTTTACTTTGCTCTTCTTTTTCTAGAAGTTTGAGATTCAACATTAAGTTGTTTATATGATATTGTTCTGTTTTCCTGATATGGGTATTTGCAGCTATAAATTTCCCTCTTAAGACTGCTTTCATTGTGTGCCACAAGTTCCGGTATGTTGTACTGCCATTGTTATTCAACTGTAAAACTGTCTAATTTCTTCTTCAATTTCATCTGTGACCCATTGATTGTTCAGTAGTGTACTATTTAATTTCCATATGTTAATGAAGTTCTTGTGGTTTCCTTTGGCATGGATTTCCAATTTCATTTCACTGTGGTCTGATAGTATGCATGGGATAATTTCAATTCCTTTACATTTACTTAAGCATGTTCTATGAACCAGTATATGATCTATTTTGGAGACTGTCCGATGTGCAGCTGAAAAGGATGTGTATTGTGATGTTGTAGGGTGGAAGACTCTATAGACATCTACTAAGTCCATTTGCTCAAAAGTTTGATTTAATTCTAATATTTCATTGTTGATTTTTTTGTATAGTTGATCTGTCTTTTTGTGACAGTGGGGTATTGAGGTCTCCCAATAAAATTGCATTAAGGCTTATTTGGTTTTTCATGTCCATTAATAATTGTTTTATGTAACTGGGTGCACTAGTATTTGTTGCATATATATTTTTGATTGTTCTCTCTTCCTCTTGGATTGTTCCCTTTACCAAGATATAGTGACTTTATTTGTATCTGTTTAATCAGTCTTGGCTTAAAATTAACTTTATCTGCAAATAGAATAGTTACCCCTGCTTTTTTCTGAACTCCTGTTGCATGGAGTATTGCTTTCCATCCTTTGACTTTCAGTCTATGGGTATCTTTTTGAATTAAATGTGAGAAATACAAATTAAAACAATACTAATATTCTATCTCACTCCAGAAAGAGTGGTTATCAAGAAATCAACCCATAACAAAAGCTAACAATGCTATGAGAAAAAAGATCCTTTCTCCATTGCTGATGGGAGTGTAAATTGGTACAGCCACTATAAAAATCAGTATGAGGATTCCTCTAAAAACTAAAATTAGAGGTTCCATCTTCACCAGCTATTCCTCATCTAGGTTTCTTTCCGAAGGAGTTAAAAGCACCATACCACAGCGATATATACACACTCATGTTTATAGCAGCACAATTTATGATAGCTAAATCTTGGAAACAGATCATATGTCCATCAACAGATGAATGGATAAAGAAATATGGTTTTTATATACAATATTGTACTACTCTGTCATAGAGAAGGATAAACTTGAGTCACTTGTAGGAAGATGGATACACCTTGAGGACATAATTTTAAGTGAAACAAATCAGACACACATGTTAAATATCACATTATTTCTATTGTGTGTGAAAACCAAGCAGAAAATAAGGAGCATAATGGAGGATAGATATTGGGAAGTAGGAAGAAAATATTTAAATGGGTAAGGGAACAAGAGAAATCATGGGGGAAGGAAAGAAAGTAAAATAGATTTTAAAAAAGAGAATAGAAGGAAACAAAATTGTTGTAAATGGAGAGCAGAAAAAGGGCTGAAGGGAGGGAAGGGGAATGGGAAAAAAATTAAGATATATTATGTACAAGTACAAATTCCCCCCAACAAATGTAACTATTACATATGGTAAGCAAGTACTAATAAAAAAACTTTTTAAAGACAAAATGACAGTAAAATAAAGGCTCAAATAGGAAAATAGAAATTTTAACTCTCTTTAAGCTGCAGGTACAAGGTATTTTGTCCCAGCAATAGCAAAGCCAACTAATATAATCACAATGATAACAATTAAAATCTACTGCACATTTACTCAATTCAAGAGAATTTTCTAAGCATTTGAAATCATTATTATACTATAATCACATAGAGATCTTACTGTCCCCATTTTTACAAACAAGATCTCTGAACAAGTTTAAGTATATAGTTTAATAATATTACTCTAGAAAATAGTGGAGCCAAAAGACAAACTCAAGTGTTGAGAGCCAAATGCAACTGTTTTTATGCCATTCAGTTGCTGCAAAAGCAAATCACTACATATTGGCTGACTTGAAAGAGAAACTTGATCTCTTACATTTCTGCAAGCCAGAAATTCAACCAGCATCATTTAGCTGAAACCAGAGCACCACCAGGGCCACACTCCAGAGGCTCATGAGGAGAGTCTGCTCCTTACCTCCTGCTTCTCTTGCCTTCCAGCTTGTGGTGGCATCTGGAGTTCCTTGACGTATGACCCTATCATTCCAATCTCTTCCTTTGTGTTTCTCTCATCTTCTTCTCTGAGTATGTGTGCATGATTCAGATTTCCCTTGATTTATCATTACTAATCTGAGAAATATCTATTCTAAATCAGATTTAACAGCCTCATAATTATGTTAACAGAAGACCTTATCTTGGAGATAGAGCTCTGTTTGAGTTAAAGCAGAGAAATAGCAATAATATTTGTCCTAAATAAGCAAAAAGTATGAACTGTGGCTCCACCTTTAAAACATATTATTTTAAAAACTTCTATGCGTCTGGCAGGAAGTAATACATCTGCTTCAAAATACCTGATTAAGTCAGCTAAGTAATGTGACATTTTGGAAATCATGTTTTGCAATAAGATGTTGCTTTGAAGAATTTACCATTTATATTTTATTAGTATAAATTGAGTGAAAAAAGGAGTACTCTAAATACCTCTGATGAAACTTCACTGGAATGTTAAATTAGGACTTAGGAAAAAAGCAGGGGAATAGGATAGAGACTGCCTTGAAAAATAGTAACATTCAACAAGCAACCCCGATCAGAGATTTCTCCACCACACATTCATGGTTATAAGCAAAACTGTCCATCAACAAAGTAGTAAATTTGATTAGAATGATTCAAAATATTGAGATCATGAGTACTTACACTTGATAGGATTGTCCTGAGTAATATATTTCATTATACCCAAAGAGCACTATGCTCAGGGTCTCAGGGTCTCAATATCAGCAAGTAGCAATAAATGTCAACTGTCGTACTAAAGATGTTTTGGCTCCTCATTGAAGACATTTAGACCAGGAACCAGATAACCTAAAAAGAGTACTGTTTTTCTGGAAAGTTGTGTATGTGAATTCTTTCTGGTTAGCTTCTGGCTTTGTAACATCTTTCACTTTGTCAGAACTTGGATGGAAATAGTGATAATGTACCTGACAATGAACTAAACCAGAAATTTGATGAATCTTTTCTATTTATGATATCTCTGAATGGATGCCACCAGGAAGAACATGAATCATTACTGCAACAGGGGAGACAGGTAAGTTAATAGAATACTCTTCAGTTTTTAATAAAATGAAATTCAAAATATTTTGACAATGGTTGCAAGACAAAATAGGGGAAACTACATTTACTTAGAATCATTTAGAAATAATAAGAGTATAAAGTGTTCTTCAATCATGGGTAGACTTTTGAGGGAAAAGGGCATTTTCACTGGGTGAACAAACTGAGCTGAGGATAACTCATATCTTCAATTGAGCCAATTTTACATGACCCAATAAAAAGATGTGTTTGATAAACTTTGCAGAAAGGATAACATCCAAAAGAACAAATGTGCTGCCTGGTAAATGCAAGGTTGTGAGTTCAATTCTTGGTACCCCCCCCAAAAAAAAGATTCCCAAAAGAACAAGTATGACTAAATTCTCATCAATTCATAGACTTCTCTCAAAAGAAGTACAAAGAAGTACTGATCAGTACAGAAGCCAATAGTTTGACCTTCATTTCTTTTTTTCTTAAACTTTCATTTATCGTGATGAGAACAGAAAAAATTTTAGCAATTTTCATGTATACAATGCATTATTAATAACTGTAATAACCAAGTACAGTATATCTTGAACTTATTTCTCATTTCTAATTAAAGTTTTGTGACTTTGATCAACATTTCCTCAGTCTCCCAACCTCCAGCCTCTGGTAAGCAGTAGTAAACTCTCAAACCTCTGAGATTTCAACTAATTTTAGATTCTCCATGCAAGAAAGATCATGCATCTTTTCATTCCTGGCTTATCTCATTTAGCATAATATCTTCTAGATTCATCCAAATTGTTGCAACTAGCACTATTTTCTTTTATAAAGGTTGAATAATATTCTGTTGTGCACATGTACTACATTTTCTTTATTCCCATCAATTGATGGACGCATGCATTGATCCATATCACTATTGTGAATAATGCTGCAATAAATGTGAGCATACAGATAACACTTCAACTTCACTTTCATTGGACATATATGCAGTAGTAGGATTACTGCATCATATGGTAGTTCTATTTTCAGTTTTCCCTCGAACCAACATACTATTTTCCATAACGACTGTACTAATTTACATTCCTATAACATTTTTTCCCCCACATCATCACCCACAATTTTATTTTTTGATTATAGCCACTTTAACTGAAGTAAAGTAATATCTCTTTGTGGTTTTGATTTTCATTTTTCTGATAATTGGCAATATTAAGCATTTTTAATATTCTTAATGTTGACATCTGTGTATCTCTTTTGAGAAGTATGTATTCAAGTCCTTTGACAATTTTTAAACTGTAAAACCACTGGTCAAAATAATAGGGGGAAAGTTTCATGACATTTGTCCAGGAAATGATTCTTTTGGATTTGACCCCAAAAACAAAAGCAAGAACGAACAAATGAGATTACATTAATCTAGAAAGCTTTTGCATGGCAAAGGAAGCCACCAACAGAGTGAAAAAACCACCTCCAGGGTAGGCGAAAATATTTGCAATTCATATAATTTATAATGGGTTAATAGTCAAAGATATGTAAGAAACTCAAAAGCAATAAAAAAACAAGACTGAAGTGATCTTTGTCTCTATTTCTGATGAATCAAAGTCGAGCATCTCAGACTTGACAATTCTTTGAATTTTAAAACATATCCACTATCTTCAGTGATTTAAAAATCTTTTTAGCATGCAAACATCATTTAAAATGATCTCCTAATTAACCCAAAACTAAACAGAAGCACTAATTTGCCAAAATTGGTTATCAAATAGACATTTATTAACCAGTGGAGAATATCTGTGGACTATAGAAATACTGGGTCATAGAAATCTTGGGTTCTGAATTGAGATGTACCTTACTAGGCACACCATTGACTAATCTTAAAATATTGTATGACGTCCATAAGTAACATTCTTGAAGCCTAGTTGTTATGGATTGTATCTAAATGCCCCCCAAAACCTCATATGCTCATAGGTGGGGATTTTAGGATCTTGCTGGATCTAGGGCATGTGATTCTAAAATTAAGGTTCTGTGGTGTAGGGAGCCATTGAAGTTGAAGACTGACCACATGTGTGGGCCTAAAACAAGACCAGCCCTGAAAACACAGACCGCTCAAAACAAGCTACCTAAACAAGTTGTTCCAGCACCAAGAAGGCAAAGGGCCCAAGCCTGCCAGGCAAACAATTTGCTAGGCAGTGGGTTTGAAATTGACATTCTTCTTCCCAGTGTATGGAGTGTAAAAATGTGTTACAGCTGTTGAGCAGTACCTTTCCTCCCATCAGGAGGCTAAGTGTTCCACCTGACCCCAGCTTTGTCTTTTCTTTATTTTCTCATCCTCTCATGGTCCTTCACCCCAAAAACCTCAGGAGCTGCATGGGTCATGGCAGTGTGGTACTAAATCAGTCCACTAATTGGAACTATCACACTCCTGGGTGTGGTTAAATGGATTTACTTGAAACAGAAGCCCCTCCCTGGGTGTGGATGGCATCATTCAAAAGGCTCATAGCCTGGATGGGATAAAAGGAAGCTTGTTGCTGTCTGCTGCTTGCTGCCTTCTGCCTGCCACATCATGAAGTATATGTCCTTTGTGATGCCCCTCTGTTATGCTGTTCTGACTTGGAGCTAACCTACTATACACTAAAACCTCTACAAACTGTGAACTGAAATAAACCTTTCCTCTTTAACTAGTGGGTTTTGGGTATTTTGTACCAGCAACAAGAAAGTAACTAAGTACTAGCCAAAACTAAAATGTGAACAGAATATTTGAGATAGGTTTTGTGGGAATGGTTTTGGATGCCAATAAGATATGAGATAGTGATACCTAATACTAAGTGATGATTTACTATGGTAATATGAAATTCTCGACTACATCAGTTTAATCTTAGCATTTGTAAAAACATTTCACAAAGATGTTAGTGACTCAATCTGGACTCTGCTCGTTCCAGACCAAAACAATTATAAAAATTATTGCCACATATAAGTTTACAGGCCACTAAAAAATAGTGCTTAATGAAGCAAGACTTTTAAAGTTAATTTCTCGAGTTGCAATAATACAGAATGAAACTGAAATTCAAGTAGATTTCACTTGTGGATAAATTTAGTTAAACTCTGTAATACTTTATCCCTCAATCTTTTGTTGATGAACTTTTCTATCTTAGAGGAGTAAATAAAAATGAAGTTACATACTAAAATTAGATATCTTCTTATCAATAGAGTTGCAAAGAAATATGCAAAGAATAAGACCATAGATTTATCCTTTAGAGCTAGCTTGTTAGTTTCTATTAAAAACACATATATATTAAAATGTACAAAAGTACTAAACTGTACGTGTTTGTCTCTAATTATGGAAGTCCTATCCAAGAAACTGATAGAGGAATTGAAGCAATTGTGTCAACACATCTGAAAATAGATGCCATCTTGGTCTTATTCTTCTAGCTACTGGATAAGTGTCAGGAAGAAATAGAAAATTTTAAAATTCTCATTTTTGATGACATAAATTCCACTAACAGGTATATGTTCCTTTTTTATTTAAAGGGAAAGTGAGAAAAAGGAGAAAGAGAGGAGAGAAAATAAGAGAGAGAGATATGAATTATTGTATACTGACTTCAAAAATGTCTGAAAAAAAGAGATGCATAATTATTTAACTAAAATTATTTGTTATTTATCCTTATTTCTAATCTAAGGTGGACCACAAAGAGGATATACATATTTTGCTGAAAGAAAAATTGTAGTGCCCTATGACTCTCAATTTGACCTTGTCCCTCTGTCACATTATTTGTGAGAAATTAAACTAGCAATGTCAATGCTCTTGGCTCCAATTCCTCCAGAAACAAGATGAGAATAATGATACCTACCTTGAGGAATAGATTTGACTCAAATGAGTTTGCAACAACTCTCTCAAGGCACAAGATTCTTAGTTTATGGGTATCTCTAATAAAGTTATATAAATATCCTTACAAAATTGAATGATTCCACATCAAAATCATTATTGTGAAATTTAATGCATTTTGATTGCTTCAAAGAAGTTTATATAGAATGTTCGATATAAACAAAGAGTAGTCTAGGACAGGGATATAGCTCAGCAGCATAAGTGCTGACAAGTATAAGTGTTGGCAAGCACAAAATCCTGAGTTCAATTGCCCATACAGAAAAAAAAAAGAATAGTCTAAATCCATCAGTCTCGGTCTTTATAAACAACAACATCTGGAAGATTTCAAAGTGATAACATGTACCTTTGAACAAATGCTACAGATCTTAAAGTATATTTGGATAAAAGTGAATTGCCAAATAACTTTTCCCACAAATTGATGTTAGCAATTTTGTTCTTAATGTCAAGTTCTCACAACCCATATGGACAACAGTCCCACACTGCACCCTATGTGGATGGAACCCTCCCCTGCATGGTTTTTGACCCCAGTCAACTCAGCATTCATGAATTCTGCAGCCTGACTGCCCACTGATTTTAAGCCCACCCTTTGTTTTGTTTCCTCTTGGCACTAAGCAGCATAGGTACTGACAAACTAATCAATTTGATCATGAGCAAAGCCAATGCCACAGCAGGGATGGTAAACCCAAGTATTAGCAGCTCTGGAAAAAACAATAACAGATCTGGCAGAAATGCTATTCCCAAGAAAAGCCCACTTTTTTGTAGAGTATTACTCCAAAAATGACTCCTTCATGACGGGCTAGATTTGGAGGAGAAACCCAGGGCAGCACCTACCATATTGCCAGAGATTATTTAATCAGGCAGCATTTTGGAAAGGGGTGATTCAAGACTCACACAGAGCAACCACAAAATAAATCCACTTCAGGGTTCCCAGTGTTACTTTCCCAAAGTTACTGGGTGAGAGACAACTAAGAGAGGCAGCCATGGATAGGGCGCACACTAGACATAGTCCCCCGCCACACACACACACACCACACAGTTTAAATTCAGTCCAGGAAAGACATAGTTCTGCCTTGGTCTCCTTTATGAGAAACCAGGACCAATGAGTGTTGTTTTCAGATGCAGGTGAATCTGAAAGTACTGATATCAAGTCCAACAGTCTGCTTGAACTCCTGGCCTGCTGCCTATACCCAGCAGAAAGCAGTGGTCTGGTTGTTTGCTCCATTTGCCAACTGAGCAAAGACATACAGCAACTTGAACAGTTCCCACGGTTTAGAGCAGAGATGGCAAACCATTTAGAGACTTGAGTGCCCCAACTACAACCCAAAACCAACTTACCATAATGCCTTAGTTCACAAATGCTTCTGTTCATGAACAATTCAATTCAAAAATAGCTTTTGGCAAAATTTTTCTTCCATTCACAAACTCCATATGGGTGATAAACATAACTGAAGCCATCTTTCTCATTCTGACATGTACTCATAGCTTCCTCTAGTTGAGATTGCAATTGCAAACAGATCTGTGCACCCTTGCTGTGAAGTTTTTTTGTGTGTGTGCTTTTTAGCACATGCGGTGCTGTACAGTATTATTCAATCCAGCATGACTCTAAAGAAAGTGCAGAGCAAGCATGGTGGTAAAAGGAAAGTGCAGAGCAGTAATGAAGGTAACAAGAATGTGCAAAGAAAGAATGGTAAGAAAGTTTTGAAGAAAATAACTATTGAATTGTAGAATTGTAGAAAAGTATGAGTGTGCTACTCATGTAACTGATCTGGACTTGGAGTTCAAAATTCCAAAGTCAACAATCTCAACTATTTTGAAAAACAAAGATGCCATCAATCATAGACCAATCAGGTCCACAACCTCCCAAATGAGTGGACAGCAAAGGTTTAAAAAAGAGACAAGTGGTATGATTTTAAGGCTCCAAGAGGATTATCTTGTTTTGAAGTTCTGTGTTGCATTCATTGTTTTGTTTTGATTGGTTCTATTCTGTTCTGTTTTGTTTGGTTTTTACTACATCTGAAGGCATGGGCAGCTATTTTGAAGACACCAAGAGGCATTATGGTAATCACTGTTGATTTCCTATTATCTTGTTTTGAAGTCCTGTGTCACTTACACTGTTTTGTTTTGATTGGCTTTATTCTATTTTATTTTGCTTGGTTTTATTTTCTTTAAAATAAAAACTACAAAAATTTTTTTCCTTATTCTTTACTCTTCCAAAGATATTAGTAAATCCAAAATGGCTACCATAATATATCTTATTATCTTTGAAATAGCTGCCCATGCCATCAGATACAATAAAATCAAACAAGACAAAATAGAATAAAACCCAACCAAAGAAAACAATGAGAATGATGCAGGACTTCAAAACAAGATAATAAGGAATTAACAATGGCTGTCACCTTCAAAAGCAAATCCCCTATAGATGCCACATTGTGTAATGTTATGCCCTGCATAGATGATCAGAAAACTAGCTTTAGGCCTACCAAGTCTGTGAAACACTAAACACTACAAGCATTAAGTTGTATTTTATCTCAATAGCTATCATCTCAGCCTATGTTTCTCCAGATCAGTTGGTCACCTATGACGGTGGGGGACCTTGGCTCTTCTTGTCTCCCAGCGCATGTGCCACAAGGTACTGCATCTGGTTCTCCCCACAGAGGCCCACGCATGGTGCTGACTTACAAGGAGGACTTGGCTTCTTGTTCTCTTCCCCTGAAGTCTGTGAATGGTTCTGTTTTACAGGACAGGGCTGGCATCTGTTTCTCCCCACAATGGCCAACACAGGGTGCTGACTCTCAGGGAAGGCTTGGCTTCTTGTTCTTCCCCACAGTCCACAAATGATGCCCAAAAGAGAATTTTTTTTTGCCACACACTGTACTTATGAACTCAGAGTGAAATTCAGACATTTTTGAACTTTAAAATTCTGCTTAATTTAGTACCCAACAATATGTCATTGGAAAAGTTGGGAAGAAATATTTTATGGCAAGGGTGATATATCTAAAGAGAATATACAATGAACAATAATAATGAGAACAAAAAACAATAATGTAGGAGAACAAAAAACAAGTAACTGCAATACCATGCTGATACAAATTTGCTACATATTCTGGAACATATGGATATTTTGGATTAAACTTCAAAACATTTGCTTTTATTTTTTATTTTTTATTTTTATTTGATTTTTTTGCAGCATCGGGAATTGAACTCACGACCTCGCACCTGCCAAACAGGCACTTAAATCACTGAGCCAAACTCCTGGCCCTGGTTTTTTGAGGCAGGGTCGCACTGTGTAGCTCAGGCCGGTCTTGTGCTCACGTTGTAGCCCAAGCTGGCCTCGAATTCACAAGGCTCCTCCTACCTCAGCCTCCCAAGTGCTGGGATTAAAGGCGTGAGCCACCACGCCCGGCTAAAACATTTGTTAAGTCACATATTTCAGTTGCTTTTTATCATTCAGCAATGAACAATTCTGCATTTGTTTTTGAAATGCTGTCAAATAACTGTTTAAATTATACCACAATTTAGCCAACTATAATTCAGTGATTACAACATTAAAATTTTAAATATATTTAAATTTGTATTAATTCAAGGATTTCATTTTTAAAACTTATGTTCAAATAGATGAAGTTTTATTTAAACTGTAGTAACTCAAAGAAGAGAGGATGAAATGTATCTAACATTGAATTTTATGCTTGATTAGTTTAAAGAGAACAACAACTTAGAGTCAACAGTAGATCTTAAAGCAGATAATTTCAAAATAACTATAACTATCTGCAAACTAAGTAGCAAAACTACGTAGCAACAAAATCAGCAAAGCTTTTTTATCCAAAAAAGTAGTAAAATTAAGAAATATTCAAAATGGAAATAAAAATATAAGTACTTTTTAAAAATTAGTATTTTTTATCCTACCCATCACAATTGCATGAGTAGACAAAGTCTTCATCTTATTGTGTACCACAGACTCAGAATCCAAAACAAACCTTTCTCATTTATTAAGACTGATATTGCACAAAAAAATTGGTGAAGAAAATCATCAGTTATTAACTTGGAAGCTACTATATCCAGTATCTTAAAACCTCAAAATTTCACATTTTCTCTTGTAGACAGGTAGAAAATAGTACCCCCTCTGAAAATTGCCTCAAAGTGGCACCTCCTGTAAAGGTGAGTCTCATATTCCTGTGGTGCCAAAGAAACTTCCTTTTACTAAGGGGAGGAGATGCATCTTTCACTAAGGGGAAGAAAATATTATTGTAAGTGAGAAAATGCCAGAAATTTAAGAGGTAAGATGACAGTATTCCAAAGAGCAATCATATCAACTCAGCATGGATCTATTATTTGTTGAAACTTGTTTATTTATGTAGCTCATAGGTCATGCCATGCCTAGTAACTTTTCTATTAGGAGAGTGTTGGTTTCATGAATACCTGCATGTTCATGAACTAGCCTTGCTTTGCCCAGTCTTTTAATGTTCATCATCATTGGAAAAGAAATATGAGAAACAGAAACAAGGGAAGCTAGTTCCTCAGAATTTCCCCAATCCATAACAGAATTATGAAGTTTATTTGGAAGAATCTCCATGAAATTCTCCATCATCCCCTCTGTTTGCTCAGTCTCTGCAGATGCCATTGGAAATGTCCTCTTACCTCAAGACTGATGCAGTGACAAAGTGAAAATCTAGAGACTTTCATCCAGTTGGAATTTAGGTAGCAAAATATATTCTTTGATCCACTAAATTTTTAAAATTACTCTCGAGGAACCTGTAGATGTTTGTTAGGGTCATATTTGGAAAATGTTTGCATTGGTCCTCTCTGTAAACCTAATTTAAAAAACATTACAATGTCATAAAGTACTTTTATTAGTTTAATTCCCCTCTTAACTAACTTGCTCATCAACTAAATCTTTCACAACTATTAAATAATATTAACACGCCTAACATTAAACTTTTAATAAATTGAATTTAACCTTCCCTTATTTACTTTTATATTAATCAGAAGTTTAGTGAGACTTCAATTTAAAATCTTGAATCTCAATCAACTCACTGGATACACCAAACTAGAGCCACAGAGCTTACTGTATTTAATGAAGTTATCTTACACATGACAAGTAATAATGATAATAGTAAACGCTTTCAGAGTCTACTAGATGGCAAACACTGTGTAAAATTTATAAACTAGCAAAAATAGAAATAATCTTTTATTGTTTTAACCTCTTCACATTTAATAATAAATATTCCTGTCACTGGACAAGGTCAGTGGAAATCTTCAGAGGAGACCAAAGCTTCAGCTGACTCAGTCATTCATAGGGTAAGTTGCAGGTTTGCTGACTTTTGTCACAGGAAAAAAAATTTAAGATGTATCAGTGAGAGCCAAAAATAGGTTTATTAGGTAGAATTTTAGAATTCAGAGAGAACATATCATGAGCCCTCAGGGAAAGGTGCATTATGGCCTGGAGCTTGGTATATTTTTGTCTGGGTGTATTTTAAAATAGGTGATTTAGGATGTGTAGTTCTGTCTGTTAGGTTATCCATGTGGTGAGTTATGTTAGAATGCAAACATGCATTTGGAGCTGAGAAATGCTGCCCACTTTTAGTACTGCATCTTCCTGAGTGTATGGGTTTGATCTTGTGTTTCCCCAAAGTCTCATGTAATTGTGGCATGGACAGGGCTGAGTCTGGCATTTGTGATTGGTTTGTTGTCCGGCACTGGGATTGGTGATGTGAGTGTCACACCCACCCAGGGGTGGAGCCAACATACTGTGTAA
Source organism: Dasyprocta punctata (assembly GCA_004363535.1). Classification (NCBI taxonomy): domain Eukaryota; kingdom Metazoa; phylum Chordata; class Mammalia; order Rodentia; family Dasyproctidae; genus Dasyprocta; species Dasyprocta punctata. The sequence goes on along the minus strand of RJWM01012375.1, from coordinate 39,744 downwards.
GGGCAAGAGGAAGCCGCTCTGACTCCCTCTCTCTTTCTTACTGGTTTCTTGCTGGTTGGCGGCCATCATGAATGGCTGCTCCACCACACCATGCTGCCTTGGAGGAAAACTAAGTATGGACTGAAACCCCCAAGAACTGTAAGAAATAAACCTTTCCTTCCCTAATTTTGGGCATCAGGTATTCTATCTCAGCACCGAGTAAAAAGTAACTAAGACACTGAGGATGGAGGTTGATGGGAGGAGGCACAATTTATTGGTAGAAAGCACAGACCTAGCTTTATTGCATTTTTAAGACCCTTAGAAATTTTTTCTTTTTGGAGTGAGTTCCATGGAAGTGAAAAAAAGTTTGAGTAACTTGTGTTTTGAAGTTGCTATTTCCGCCAGTTTTTATTAAAAGTACAATTTTTTATTATAAATTTTTCTTGTCTCTGTTTAATCTATCTTTATTTTTTCAACCCTATTTCATCTCCACAGATAGGGGAATATATAGTTAACGAAAATGTTTTCACATAGTTAATTAAAGTAATTTACTTCAAAGTTTTGCAAGAAAACAGAGCTGCAGGCTCCAAAGCAATTCTCCTCATCACCACTGAAGAAAACTGAGATTACTAGACATGGTCCCAATGGAATCCACTAAATTCCATGTTCAATATGTTGCTACATCATAGGTTTCAAAATTTAAGCAGTCAAAAAAAAAAAAGAGGCTCCCTTGATGATCTCAGGCATGTATCATTGAATTCAGTTTATATGAGTAGTCCTTGATGCTTTTGTCTACATTCAGAAATATGTAACTCCTACTAAGATTCATCAGTTAATTGGGTTTGGGATTCAAGATTTGTAAATGCATTTGACTTTCTAATTGAAACACTACAAAAATGTTCAAAAACAAAAGAATAGATCTCAAACATTAGAGGAATTACAGCATCCAATCCCAGTACGCCACATATTTGTCTGTATATTAAACCTAAAAATAGATGCCATTTTAAACAAGTAATTCTTTAAAAATGAACCACCAAATAGACCTCTACAACTACTGTATGCTATTCCCTTACATAGGCACATAACAAAAATGATAGTACATTTGGTTTTCCCCATTGCCATAGGAACTATTAGAATATTAAAATCAAAACCTATTCCCAACAGTCTTAATCACTTTCCTTGTCTCTAGGACAAAATTTGTGACATGGACAACTCCTCCTTTTGGAGGAGAAGTTTATTTTGGCTCACAGTTTAGTCCACAGTCAGCTGAGCCCAAAGCTAAATGGCATGGATCAGGGCTATAAGAAAGGAGAGCTGCTCACAGCATGTTGGACAGGAAACAGAAAACAAAGGGAGAATGCATGGAGTAAGCTATACCCAAGCCACATTCCTAGTAACCCACATCTTTCAAATAGATCACACATCCTAACAGCACATTTAGCTATAATATCATCAGTTGACTAATCTACCCACGAGTACAGTGTCCCCATGATACAATCAATTCCCCTCAAACTCCACCTATGATTACAGGAAGTTTTGGAGGGACATCTGGATATAAGCCATAACGTTCTGTCCTTGTTCCCCAAAAGACCCAATGCACCTCTCTTATTGCAAAATTCACTTAATAATCCATCTCTAAGAGTCATCAAAGTTTTAACAGTTCTGGAGTTGCCAAAAAGCCCAAGTCTGAAGTTTCCTATGAGTCTCAAGGCAAACTCTTACCTAAGCCCCTGTAAAAATCAAAAAGGTTAAACACTACTAACATACAGTGGCAGAGAAAAAATATTTCCATTCCAAAAGGAAAAAATAGAAGGATAGAAACCTGTGGGAACAACGTAAGTCTGAAACCCAGAAAGTCAAACATTAAATACTGCAGCTCCATATCCAGCACCCAGGACAAGCGGTAGTGAGTGCTGAACTCTAAAGGGTTTGGGAAGCCCACCTCTCTGGCAGTGCCTGATTGCAGCCCTCATGGCTCTGTCTTGGTCTGGCTTTGCTCACTCCTTGTGACATTCCTCAGGTATTACACATTCCAGGCTTCTCTAACTTCCTGTCATCTCCACTTTCAGATTCACTCTCACAGCATTTCCATGAAATGTCCTCTCAGGGACATAATACCTGGCCACCCAGACTTACACATTCTGAAAAGAAAAAGGCTGAGAGATTTATTGAGGTTCATGGTTTTTAGAGGTTTCAGTACATGGTAGGTTAGTTCCAAGGCAGGAATGACATGATGGAAGGAATTGTCACAGAGGAGATCTTCTCATGCATGGCAATCAGGGAGCAGAGAGAGAATGGAAAGGCTAGGAAGGTAGATATATCCTTTTAGTTCACACTCCCAGTGACCTATGTCTTCTGACTATACTGTGCATTCCAAGAAGAAGTCAGCTATATCTCCCCCATGATTCACTCACCTTCCAAAAGCCCTGCCTATGAGCACATGGAACCTTTGGGGAACATTCTCAATTTAAACCATAGCAAAACTCTTACTACTGATATATCTAATACTGATACTAATATCTAATTAATCTAAATTATAGTACTCAATATATCTAGTACTAATATCTAATTAATACCTAACATTTAGCTAGAGTATAATCTAATTCTATGCTTGTCTTCATCATTTTCTCATTGTTGAGATAAAATACCCTTGTCTAATGCTCTTGTATCACACACATCATCCATCCATGGATGTTTTAAGAATTCTTTCATCAAACTACTCCTGTGCAAAAATTGCTAAATCCTTGAATCTTCAAGAAGACACATCATATGTGATGGTTTAAAACACAGAATGTACCGTTCAAAAAAAGTTCCCTTCTTAGGTCAATGAACATTGTTATTCCAACTAGGGGCTAAAAACTCTTTCCCAGAGGAAGTCTGTTCCACTGAAAGTAAGTCCTCTGCTGACCAAACCTTAACTTCAATAATTTGAACTCCAACAAAATGGAGTGAATTTCCCCTCTGAGAAAAACTCCCTTGCTAATGGCCAGAGGGTTGTCAATATTACAATAATCACCTTGTAGCAGGAGGTAATAAGTAAAGACTAGTATGTGATGGTTAATCTTGTTCGTCAGTTTGACTGACTTGTGAGAGATTAGCGAAGGAGATTAGTAAAGCACACTTCTTGCTGGGACTGGGTGAATCAGGGAGGCGTGACCTTGGGGACTGTAGGTTCCTGGTCTGCTCCTCTGAGGCTTTTTCTTCCTCTACTCTCTGCTTCTTAGTTGGGCAGTTTTTCTCTTCCATGCCTTTCCACCAGGAAGTTTCTGCATTTGAACCACCTCACCATGGACTGAAAACTCTGAAACAGAGCCAAACTAAATCTCTCCTCCTTTAAGTTGTGGGTGTCAGGTATTTTGTCGAGGAAAAGGAAAGTCAACCAATATACTGGTACTGTAAATGTGTATCTCTGCAAGCAAATCTCGCACATGGCTGGGTTATTTGTTTCACACATTTTAGAATTTATTCTCTCCAAAAAGTCATTGAGATGTTGTATTTTAACAGCCATGTGACATGTTTATTGAAGAAGACTATTGTTGAGAAATCATAGGGTTCCAATAGTATTAGTCTCTTTGGAAATATGCTCCCCAATTTCTAAAATGATTAATGGAAAAATGACACTTTCATTCAAAAATAATTTTTCAATTGTGTTGAACTGAGAAAGTTTTTGTGCATGTGAGTTACTTGAAAGGGTTTTGTGTTTGAATATTTCCAGAAATATATCATGTAAACAATATGTATATGTTTAGAAAGCTGAAAATTATATTAATTAATATTTTAAAACTAATGATTCTCTTTTTCTGACTTAATACTAATCTTAAAAGAGGAGCTGAACTCTGGAATGATAAGAAAAATGACTAAGGAAGTGCTAAAATTGTAACTGCCCCACAGCCTAGAGGTTAAACATAAATACATAGTTGAAAATCATACCTGATACCAAGAGCTGCATTTTAGAAAGATGGAGACCGTAGAAATCACTTTCCTTATTTCTTTAACAATTAAACTGTAAACCTATATATTTTTATTTCTCAAAATTATTTTTACCCTTCAGAATTTTTTAAAAATTAACAGTCTTTTAAACTCCAAAGTATAGTATAAGCAGAACATAATAAACCAAGAAATATAATAGTTCTTTCAAATTGTGTAGTTTTGAGGGGAAGTATATTTGAAGTCATTGCCTATGGAAAGCAATCAAGAATTTACCTTTCTTTTGTAAGACATATCTTCCTCCAGGTACCATTATTCTACTTAATAAGAATGGAGTTTTCTAAATTGTCTTTTAGATATTTAATAACATTTTGGTTCAGCCACTGAGGTTAAACTGTGTTCATGTTTTAATCAGCACTAACTTCTGGTTTTACCTTAGTGGTACATTAGACCTTGAATACTATAGTGAAAAGTTTAGAACTCCTAGGACCACAAAAGTACAGCAACAACCTGTCTTCATACTAAGAAAGTGAATCAAATGTCTTCTGAAAAGTTCACACCAGCTTTTCAATTTTAGAAAGTATATTTCCATTATGTAATGCATAAGTAGAAAGAAAACATCAATTCCATCATTCCCAGTAAGTTTTTTGGCTTTCACAATGCCAAGACCTATAATGAAACTTCAGAGGCTATGATAAAATCTGAAGCATCCACATACTTGTCAAAGCATATTTACTGGCATGAAAAGATGTGCAAAGTATATGATGGAGTGAAATTATAAAAGAAACTATTCTATCATCTTATCTTTTAATAATAATATAGAAGTAAAAATGTGTGTCCTAAAATGAATTTTCCTCCCACTTTCGGCTCTTATGAGTTACGCAATCTTCAGGCGGGCATGTGACTACTCTGAACTTGACTTTTCACTTCAAATGTAGAAAATGGAAGAATAAAATCAGAAAAGGTTGTCAGCCATGGAGCCAATTTGCACAGGAAGCAGGTTGTAACCTGTTTCCTTTTTGATGAGTAGCAAATAGCTAAGTGTTAGCAAAGGTTATTACACTTAATTTTGTTCAATTTTAGTGGATGACATTTTTTAGCCCACTCATAAAATAACATAGTACAGACATAGTGATACAGTGCATGACACATAAAAATGGTTAATAAACTAGTTATACCTATCATCATTATTACTTTTAAAATTATACATCCCATAAAAATTTATGAGGCTAAAATTGCTACAAAATTTCCAAGTCAGTTTAGAATTACTGATTAGAGCAATGTATCTTAAACTAATTTTAATATTTAAACACCATAATTAAAATCTAGCAGCTTGAATATTTGAAAAGAAAAAAAATACAAAATCCTCCCACAATCTAACACCATTCTTCATCAAGACACACTTAAATGTCTTGGGGTCAAAGTATTTTAATAAGAATTATCAAGATATGAGATGTTATTTAAATCACAAGTCAGCAAAAGCAGCTAATTATTGTAATCATAAAAAGTTCTTGTGAACACTCAGAACTGCCATATCAATGGGATTGTCTTTCCCATAGAATGAGTTGTTAATAACAAACTCCCAAATGAGTTTTTGAATGGTGTATTTGTTTCTAAACCATAAAAGCTAAGAACAGTCTGCAATGAGATTCAGCAATTTAGGATTTATTTCCCACACTTGGTCTTTACTCAAGCTCTTGATTGTCAATCAATTTCTGTGGTGGGGCGAGAGAATGATGCTTAAGAGATAAGTAAAATAACATGGAGTTCAGTAACCACAGTGAGGCTTCAGGAGTGATCATCCAGTAGGACAATGTGTAAAGTTGTATCTCCAGACAGAAAAGAAGGCCCATGCCCAGTATGTACCAGAATTAGTTGTTAAAAATGTGTCCTTTATTGCTCTCTTCAGCACTCATACCACTGCAAAAAGTCACTAAGTTATTTCTAAGAATAATCTACTCACCCTTATATGATGCTTAATTCCATACCAGAACTCATTTTGAAATTCTACAGAGAACAGTACCTTTACAAGATAGAGGAGTAATGAAGAATTAAACCATAATAGCCATCACCTCTTTCAGAGTCTCTGTTACAAAAATTCAAAGCTTTTACAAAAATCTCTTTAAAATCTTATAGATATTGTTTTCTGTTCCAATGAATGAAGTATTTCAACTCCACCAGAACTGAGTGAGAACTAACAAAAGAGATACATGAATATATTGTCCTTAATATCAGGAAAAAAGATTTTAAAAATGACAACAGTGTCTACTGTATAATTATCACATGTATGGTATCATCCTCACTTATTTTAATTCCCAACCAGTTCCACATCATTTGCACCAATTTTTAAAGGAAATGTCAGCTCTTATATGGTAACTGTTTTAATTAGGGTAAGTAATACTCCTCATCTGATAAACCCCCAAATATCTATAGTTTAACACAAATTCATCTCTGTCTGACACTACGGTACAATGCAGGCATATTAGTTGAACCGTCTTCTATGTGGTCATGCAGGGATTCAAGCTCTTTCTATGATATGATACTGACAACCTCTAGGCCCTCAGTCTGTTAATTGTATCATTTCCACTCATGCTTCATTGGCCAAAGCCCAGTCACATGATCATATCTAATTATAAGGGAGACCAGGAAATAAGGTCTTCTGCCCCACCCCACCAAAAAATAAATAAATAAAATGGAAGGAGCCTATTTCTGGTATCAAATAACTTGTTCATGGTCACAGCTTTTATCAGTTATCGCATTAGTGGGCTACAGTGGTGGGACTTTTTAGTACAAATTAAATACAATAGGAAAGTAGTCTTCCCCTCATGGAACTTGCAGTCTGTAAACATGGCATTAATTACACACTATTCTAAGAAGTACAATAAAATGGCTGCAACTCTAAGGAGTAGAATAAAATAGAAGGATGTGGGCTATGAAAAACTATGAAGAAGGTTTGGGGTGGGAGGTAATACCAGAACTGAAATCTGCAAATGATTAGAGGGTTTTAGGCACAGGTAGCATTATTTGGAGGGAGTCTTAACGAGCATGAAGAAAAACAAACCCTCCTGACAGGGAGAAAATGCCTTAGTCCATTTCATGTTGCTGTAACAAAATGCCTAAGGCTGAGTAATTTATCAAGTAAACAAGTTTGAGTCAAATCCTAATGGGTTAAGCAGCATACTACTGGCATTCTGGCAAAGATGCACTAGCTATGTCCCAACATAATGGAGAAGTAGAAAGGGAACAGGCCATAAGAAAAAAGGAGCAAAACAATGGGAAGAACCAGACTTTCTTATATATCATCCCATTTTTGTGGAAAATGGTACAATCATAGGAGACCTGACTTGTTCCCATGAAAAAGCTTAATCCCATTTATGAGGGTGAAGTCCCTATGATCTCATTACCTTCCACTAGCCCCTACCTCTTAGGAATTTTACCACATCAACCTCCTTCACTACAGGAGGAACCAAGCTTCCAGCACATGAACTTTATCCAAATTACAGCAGGAAAAGCTTGGATACCACAGGTCATGTTAATTAATGTGTTATCTTCAGAGTAAAGTGAAAATTTTAATAGTTTTGGGATAAAGTTAAATGGATTTTCTCATGTAAAGGATCAAGCTATATTATAAAGACTGCTTAATTGATGGTGTCTAGTGGCTGCATAGAGATAACTTAGGAACTTATTGTAGCTGGTTAAATAAAAGATAATGGTAACATGGACCAGTGGAAGGCAAAAATGGAAAATGGGAAAAGAGAAACATTTAGGAATGAAATACACAAATCACTGTAACAAGTTGGGTATGGATTCTGTCTAGAAGAAGACAGAGATTTGCAAGTACTTTCTTAAACCCTTAAAATAGCTTCACTCAGAGAATTTGCTAAGGTATCATTTACACAAAATCAAGATAATTATATGCCATTTTACAATCAGAACTTATTATAATTTTTAAAGATTAAAATAAAGGCATTTAAATACCTCTATTCCTTGCAATGTCTCTCTCTTCTTTTGTTTCTTTCAAATATCAAGTTATGTTACCCTTCTTTCAATTACCCATCTCTTTTTTCATAAGAATCTAATTTTTTACTTAATGTTGGAAGTTCATGTGGAATGTAAACCCATTTACTGAGTCTACTTGAGAAGAGCAACAATATTCTTTGGTTTCATCTGAGCTTTCTAACCAGTTAAATTGGAACAAATGCTGTCAAAGGAAAACTAAATGTGTGAAAAATTTCCCTAATTTGTTTGTGATTACCAAAGCTCAGTGTATCATCTTGCATGTCCTTCTAAATAAACATGATAATGCCCTGAAGAATAATCTTTTTGTCTCTTTTTGGCAGTGGATATAACATCATTTAGATCATCGCTATGTGATTCAGAAGTGAACCAAATAAAATTGCATTTTATATTAGCACCCGAACTGCCTGATTTTTAAATCATTTTTGCTTTCTAAAAGTAATCCATGCTTACCAAAAATAAATTCAGAACTGTGAGAAAAATGTCAAGAAAAAATACATTATTATGGCATATCAAGTATTTCTAATTTTTGCTCTTACAAATACTATTGATACGAATAACTGAAAAATCTCTGTTAATTCATTGATTAATTTCTTAGAATCCAAGTAGCAGAATTAATTACATGATAACCTTTTTGTGTATTTTCAAATTGCCATTTAGAAAATTTGTGAAATTTATAGCCCTAGCAACAAGCATAAAAGAATGACCCACCCATGAATGCATTGAATATGATCCTACTTAGTATCTGCCAACTTGAATCATGAAGACTGAAGTATTTTATTACTTTATTTATTTTTTATTTGATTAAATTCAAACTTTCCTGAATACTAGTGCATTTCAATAATTCTCTCTCTCTCTCTCTCTCTCTCTCTCTCTTTCTTTCTTTCTTTCTTCATGTCTCACTAGCCTAGAGATTTTAAATGGTGGCCATATTACTGGTTCTTATCCTCATTTGCAATGTAGAACCGCAAGCCTTTAAACTGCTCCCAGGGATGCCTCACATGGGAAGGAGCACAAACCCTGCTGACTACCATTTGGCATCTGCCATTTTCTTCTTTCTCCCAAACTAACTGTTTTGGAAAACACTACAGTCACTATAACTTGAGAAACTGGATGACTTTCACTATTAACTCAGACAACCACAGAGAAGCTCCCTCCCACTAATGAACAGCACTGCCCTAGGACTCCACTCTCAGTCCAGGGAACATACGAGAGGTCTATACGAGAGGTGAGGAGCCTTACTACTGCTGCCAGCTGTGCGTGGTAATACCGCCTCTGCTAACCAGGCTGACGCTGACGCTCTGAGGCAGGAGGTGCAAAACTTCAAAGTGTTTCATCGTTATCTTGAACCATATAAATGAGCCTCTTTAAGCAAAATATTGGCATTGTTGAACCCCTCCCAACTATATATATTCTATTAGAAATCTGACAGAAAATCCTAAGAAGATAGACAGACCTAATCATCTGAGCAGCAAACATAATGCTCTGAATCTCCCTCTCCTCTGATGACAACATGTTTGATGGTTTGTTTTCAGTTGTCTCCCTTCAGATGAGTTTTCTGTTCTTTCTTCCAAGGCTTCTCAGCTTCACGCAAACAGGTAATGGTTGATTCACCTCATCACCCCACCATTTATTTCTAGAGGATTCAAATGAAAACAATGTAGGTGAAAACTGGACACTTTTTCTCTCCAAAATGTCATGTGTTTATACGTTTTATGAATATACTGGTAATTTGAATTTTTAATTCTGTAAGTAGATTGCTGGTGTCTTTTTCCCATACTTTTAAAGTGCTGTAGATTTCATACTGATTTGTGAAGGCTTGGTTTTTATTCATTTTTTTACAAAATCTTTGGGATAAACATTGATTTTTTTATGTATTTACCTCTTTACTAGTCAATTTTCTAAGGTTTTATTAATGTTAAGTGTTACTTTGAGGGTTGTGCTAGTGGGAAAGGAATTTGGGAGTGCTCTGGCTCAGAACCACTAGTAACTCGAGAAGCTGACTGTGCAGAAGGAGGAGCTGGGCTTTGATGCAGTTGTGAACAGAGCAAGGGCCTGCCTTGCTATGTAATTCAGGCGGGCCTTGGACTCACTGTGTAACCCAAGTTGGCCTCAAACTCACAGCAACCCTTCTATTTCAGCATCCCAAGTGCTAGGATTACAGGCATGCAACACCAACCCTGGTTTAGGACAATCCGTACATAATAGTTGTATGGTCTCTTCATTGTGGAAAATAAAAGCAAAATTTAACAATTAAATTTATTACAATGGGAATTTTCTGGCTGAAATATCATGAAATAAATATGATAATATGAAATAAATTAAATAAATATGACTTTGTATTAACCTATATGCCCTAACAAGAAAATGATCTGATTTGTTAAACCGGCAAAAGCTAAATAGACTCTGTCCTCTGAGTAACCCAAAAAAGAACATGTCACCACCACCAGGTCCTGGTGTAGTGCCTAAAGAAGAGAGTCTTCTTCTACCTCAAATAGCTGGCTAGGGTCAGGCAATCACCATAAGAAGGAGCCAGGCGTGGTGTCCCATGCCTTTAATCCCAGCATTTGGGAGGCTGAGTTAGGCGGAGCATCGTGAGTTCAAGGCTGGCTTGGGCTACAACGTGAGCAAGGCCAGCCTGAACTACATTCTTGTGACCCTGTCTCAAGAAAAGTAGGGCTGGGAGTTTGGCTCAGCAACTTTATGTGCCTGCCTGACAGGTGTGAGGTTGTGAGTTCTGATCCCTAGTGCCACCAAAAAAAAAAAAAAAAAAAATCACCATAGGAAATCTAAGAAGTCACCATACTTACTACTCATTTTTTGCGTGCTGGATTCATCTTGTTTTAATGAGACACTGGTGATCAAACTGTCCTCTGGTTAGTCCAGGAAAACTAAACATGTAGGAACCCACGAGCTGTACATAGCCCAAAAAGGTATGTTAAAGTGCATGTACCATGGACCTGTTCAAGAGAGAAGTGTCAACAGATTAATCTGCTGGGAAAAGACACGGTTGTAGAAAAAGGAATATGAAACTGAATGGAAGACTCAGCACCGAGGAATCTAGAAGGGAACTTGTTTACTATGCTAGCAGGCTGATGGGACCAAGTCCAAATCACTAACATAGAGCCAGCTTTGAGCCCAGTTTAAGTACAGTTTACAAGCAGGACAACAAGGCATTGAATGATTGATTACATGGATTGAATTGTCATATATTGTCAGATAAACTCTAAATACATTTGCTTAAAAGAAATTGTTTATCATAACATTGGAACATCCTGGGGATAAGGAGAGGGGATTCAAGTGGAGCACACAGAGTTAAAAAGTATCTTTGACTGGATTACTTTACCCAAACCAAAGTCCTTGAAGTCAATTAGAAGCAATATGTTTTTTCTAATTCAGGGAAACATAAGCTGAGAACAGTCAAATTGGCTCAGTGCATTATCAGAAGAAAAGCAGCTGAACCCAAACAGTCAAGGCTGACTGAATTCAGCAGTGTGACAGGCAATAGTGGCATAAGCAGAGGCTGCTATTTGATTTTAACTTGCTATATCATGTCTATAAGTTTGTTATTCTTTAACTGTGTCTTTACTAATCATATAATTATGCTCTTACCACCTAGGCTACACAATACCCTGAGTTAACTTCTACTTTCAGGAATCCAGACACAGCAAAAAAGGAAGCAAGCTAAAATGCCTAGCAACTGGAGAACATCAAATAGGGTGTGGAATTTCTATGTAATTAGTCACTAAGCAATACTTGGAGACAATAAGCTTTAATTTACATGTAAATTTAAATGGAAAAGCTCAACTTTTAGATACATAGGTAGATAGAGCTTAATTTCGATAAAAGTGAAAATAAAACTGTATATACAGTGAAATCCACCAGCAAATGTGCTTTTACAAAAACCACACTTTCTCTGTGGTTTTTTTACTTTACTTCTCAATGACTCATCTGAACTTCTATTTAATGTCGATAGCATTTTACAATTCCAGGCTATTTCATGTTTAATTCAGTTTTGGAATTTACTCTTCCTCTGCACCTGTGACGGTTTCAGAGATTCAGAATGCATCCTTATTCTCATGACATTACAGAGTCGGGCTTATTGAAAGGTTGGCACCTGTCCATTCTGAACATGTTAAGAAGTAGAGTCTCTTTGATGCTTATCTTGTGCCCACTGCAAGTCTGCATACTTCCTGAGCTCTGAACATCTAAAGTGTATCCACCCATACTGTCAGGATAAATTGGACCCCCTTGGCAAAATCAGGAAAAGGATATGGGCCCAGTGCCCCAAGGATATATTTACAGGCATTCATAATTGTCCACCATAACTGTTGCCTAATTGAACCCAAACCCCTAGCAATGATACACACCAACCAATTGAGTGGGGCTGCATCCAGAGGGAGGGACCACTACCTAGAACCCATAAATACAGGACCCTAGCCATACTCAGTGGTCACCCAGTCTGGACCTCCCATTCCTCAAACTGGCTTTGTATCTCTTCCTCTCTTCCTTCTGTAAATAAATTTTACTCTTGCTTTGCACTGGCTTGACTCCTTTTTCTAAGTTGGAGAGAAAGACAAGCCCAGAAAATTTCAGTTGTAGGCTGATGACCCCAGACCCACCCAGAGACACAATACATACCTTGTAGTGTGACCAGCTCTATTCTGTTCTGGGTTCTTGTCCTGAAAGTGACAAAGATTAAGGTGACAGTATGATAGGACAAAGCAAGTAGGGGGGGGAATGACTGGGGTATGGTTTATTAGAAAGAATAAGAAAAAGTTCTCACTAGACCAAGAACAAGAAGATGCCAAAGAAGCTGCTGACTCTAAAACCTTGCATACAGTTCCTTAGCATACTTGAAAGGGCAGACACATGGGAAGAGGATGTGTAAGACTGCAGGTTTATTGCTGATTGCAGTTGCTGCATACAAAGCTTTCCATCACCAGCAGATTCTATCAGTTGTTTGTCTTCTGCAGCTTCAGTTTCCCCTGTGGCTTATCTCTACCATGCCTTCAGTTTACTCAGGACCTCGTACTTTGTACCTCATAGTCTCAACCCAATGGGAATTTGGTATGAAAGCAACCTCCTGGTTCCAACTGAAGCAAGACCCAGTGCCCTTTGTCCTAAGATCCCCAAGCCTCCCTGAGTAATGTTTTCATTCCTAAAGGGAAATCTGAATTCAAGGTCAACTTCTTAGGGGCACACACACAGTTAAGACTAACTACCTCACTTGCTTTCTGATTCTTTTGCTTAAATCTCAAGGAGAAGTAACTATCTCTCTTCCCAGTGGAAAAAAAAATAAAATGAAAAGTACTTTTTGTACCTGTTATTCCTACTAACAGCTTGTGTATCTTTATCAGAGGTGAAGGAATAATTAAGTAAATAGATGAAGTGAAGTACATAAGAATAATGATGTAAAGACTAGATTTATTTCCATATGCATAGATTAAATACTGGAAGATTGCATACCAAAATACTGATTATGGTCATTTCTAGAACATGGGATTGGGAGATCAAAGGGAGATGTTCATATTATTTGCATTATGTACTTCAAAAAAATGTGTTAAAATTATAGATAATTTTACTGTGTTTTGTAATTTTGTGTATTTATTATATTTGACCACATCAAAATTATGTAGCAAAACCATAATACCCAAAGTTAAAGAATAAAATAAAAATCAGTAAAACACAAAGCTAAATATCTGTGACATATTAAGAACTTTTCTGTGATATGGAAATTCAAACCCAGGGACACTCTACCACTGAGCTGTATACCCAGCCTTTTTTATTTTTTATTTTCATACAGTGTCTTGCTACTTTGCCCCAGTTGGCATCAAATTTGAAATCTTCTTGCCTTAGTTCTAAAGGACTTACATAATTTACACATAATCCAATAAATGTCAAATGGGCAAAATATGTGAGCAGAAAATTGACAGAGAAGAATGGACAACCAATATATATGTTTGTTTCTTTCTTTCTTTCTTTCTTTCTTTCTTTCTTTCTTTCTTTCTTTCTTTCTTTCTTTTTGAGACAGAGTCTCACAAAGCAGTTCAGGCTGGCTTTGAGCTCACTTTGTAGCCCAGGTTGATCTCAAACTTGCAAAGATCATCCTGCCTCAGCCTCCCAAGTGCTGGTATTACAAGCGTGCACCATCGCACCTGACTAAACCAATATATATGAAAAGGCTCAAATCTACCAGTCGTCAGAAAAAGGGAAATTAAAGTGATCATGAGACACCATTTTTCACCCATGGATCCAGGAAAAAATTTAAGGCGACCTGTAAAATATTTACTGGGGAGAAATATGGGGAAAATTCTACCACCATGCATTTCTAGATGTTCATAATATTTCAGCCTTTTAGGAAAGCAAGTTTACAAGGTACTAAAATTAAAAGTGTATAAATTCTTTAAAATAGCAAGTGCACTCCTGAAAATCTATCCTATAAATATAAAAAGCAAGTTTGTGAGAGCACGCTTATAAAGATGATTATCACAATGTTTATTAGAAAAGCCTAAACATTGAAACAAAATCCCCATCAAAAAATGAATGTTGGAGCAATGCATCATATTGCAGGTTTTTATGTAGCCATTGTAAAAAATAAAGTAGTATACCACATGATTTATAGATATTTCCAAGAGGTAATATTGCATGAAAAAATCAAGACACAGAAAATTAGAGGAAGGGAGTGGGGAGAGAGAAAGAAAAAAAGAGATGGCAAAAAAGCAAGAAGCAAAAAATTACATGTATGTATATAAAATCATACTTTTGGAGAAGGACAAACAGCAAGATAATGATATTTTAAAATCCTTTGTATGTGATTTCATGAGTGCAAGAAAAACTATAGAATGATTCATAGAATTTATTGAATTAATTCACACTGCTACTAAGATAGGTTATCCTGGAGATGGGTAGAGGAACTAATGTAAGTGGTGAAAAGAGAGAAATGATAGGGAAATCCAAGACCAAATAGGAAATAAAGAAAAAATGTATATATTTTCAAATCTATGAAATGATCATATTTACATAAAATTATATGTGTGGCAGTAACTTTTAAAATTATATAAAGCTTTGTAATGGGTACCTTATTCATAAGAACTTTCCTAAAAATGGAGGTAAATCCAAAAAAGTAATACTTGCCTATAAAATGTCGCATAAAAACATAAATCATAGTCCATTAGCTTTCCCTTACTGGCATACAACACTTAGCATACACAACTTAAGGAGAAGAGGTTTGATATGATTCATAATTTCAAGGTACCTGTACATGGTTATCTGGCTCCAAGGCAGAATGCCTTGGAAGAGTGTGTAGAAGCAAAACTGCTTAGTTCATGAAGACCAGGAAGCAGGTTAGGGGAATAGTGCAAGCGAAAAAGAGACAGAAACCAGGTATAGATCCCAAGGTCATGCTTCCATGACCCAACCAGATACACTTAGTATTATATTTACTAAATCCTAAGGCAGCTCCCAAGGCCAATCAAGTTGACATTTCAGCTTTGCCATCACAAATACTCAAATGGGAGTGTACTGTACTTGCTTGATATCAAGATTAAGTGAGTCAAGCCTCAACTGTAAATGCTTCTAATTCATTATTGTGCTAGCTAACATTCTGTTTGTGCCAAAGGTGTGTAAAAACTACCCAAAATTTTTTCATAGAAATTTTAAAGAGAGGTACAATGAAAGGAAATGAGACATAAAAGTTTCCTAAAACAGGCCAAAATCACTGAAGTTAAAAATTCCTAATAAGTGAGCTTGCAAAGCAAAAGTGGAATGAAATTTGTAATACTAATTTTTAAATAAATGACTTATAGTTTGCTCATAACAATAAAATTGAAGGGGTAATTACAAATTTCAATAAAAGATTTAGGCTGAGCCAGGCCTAGACTTAATAAAAAACTATGCTTATACTTCCTATGCCTGAGTTAATTGGTATTTTTAATGAATATACCACTTGCCAAATAAGATATTATAATAATAAAGCTATGGGAGGAGAACCAAGAAACCAAGCTATGACCTCCAGTGATCCTGCAGCAGTCACAGGCCAAAAGGAGAACCAAGAAACCAACCCACACCCTCCCATGAGCCAGTGGCAGCCATGTGAACCAAGAGGAGAACCAGGAAACCAACTCATGCTCTCTCTTGAGCCAGCCATTGTGCAGGCTAGGAGCCAAGAAGAGTGCCACCTCACCACCCCCCCCCCATAAGCAACTTGCTGATTCAGGGAAACACAGGATGAGATGATAGCAATTGAAGTAAAAAAAAAAAATTTTAAGCTTATATTGTTTGATTGATTTTGCAGGCCTAAAGCCTATAAACTAAGCATCTCTTTAGAGGATAATAATATGTAATGTAGCAACTATGGGAAATTCCCTTCTGTCTTGTTTCTGAAATCCAATATTGTGCTCTGTTTTGTTTAGTTCTGTTTTATTGCTTTGTTTTGTTCCCTTTAAAATAAAAAAAGCTATAATTAAAAAATAAAATAAAACTATGAACCAAATTTGAGGGGTAGAATGATTTACCTTAAGAGTTATATTTACCTCATTATTATTTTAAAAGACTATTGTACTGAAAATAGCAGTAGAATCTTTATAAATGCAAAGCATGCTCTGGACAGTGAAACTATGGACTAGAAAGTTTTGGGGAGCAAAGCTATGAATCAGGAGAATGGGATTCAAAAGCTATGAGTCAGGAGAATGGGATTCAAAAGAACCCAGAGTGTTTCATTCCTTAAAGGTAATAATAATAATAATAATAGTAATATGAACAAAGTTCAGTCTCCTGAATGTGTTTCCCACTCTTCCATATTGGATAATAGTCCTTCTATATTTGTTTCTTTCCCATTGCTGGACACAATACCTAATGTGCATAATTTAAAGGAGAAGAGGTACAGTTTAGCTCAAGGCTTCAGGAGATTCAATACCTGGATAGTAGGCCTAGTCTACTAGGCATTTCTGAATCTAATAACAAATCAAGATTAGCAGTCACACCCACATAACTATCTCTACCACCAAGACTTCATTTATCAGTAGAGGGCATAAAACATAGTAGGAGCTGAAAAATGTCTATCCCATTGTACTATTATGGGACAACTGTCCATTATTATTTTGAAAGGCTCAAAATTACAGTTATCCACATCATCCAAGAGAAGAAACACCATATTTAGTAAATAGTCAAAATAATTTATTGTATTTTATCATGTCCTATATTTGTTCACTGTCACCTTGAAATACACTTTTTAAAAGGATATCCTGACATTTGTTAAGAAAAAAGAAAAAAGAATACCATCACTTCTGAAGAGCTTTTAATCATGTATTAAACTTGCCTGAGCAAAGTGGTTCTCAAAGTATAAAAGGCAATTTAGCTATTTGGCTTAGTAATAAGCAGTTCATAAGGGACAAAACTCAAGGTGGTCAGCCACAACCAATAGGAATTAGAATAGGCAGTGAAAAAGACTAATACTACACCCATGTCTCTCACTATGCATTAAACTAAAGTTGAAATGGATTGAAGACCTAAATATTAAAACAGAAACACTAAATTTGCTAGAAGATAAAATAGGCAGAACTCTTGAAGATATAAGTATAGGCAAAGATTTCATGAACAAAACCCCAACTGTGTGGGAAGTACTACAAATAACAACTTGGATCTTGTCTTATTAAAAAGCTTTTGCACAGCAAAAGAAATCACCAACAGAGTGAAAAGACAGTCCGCAGAGTGGGAAAAAATTTTAGCCAGTTGTCCCTCAGACAAAGGATTAATATCTAGAATATATAAAGAATGAAAAAACTCAGATGCCTCCAAGTTTAAAGACCTAATCCAAAAATGGACATCTAAAATGAATACACACTTCTCTGATGAAGAAACACAAAAGTCAAATAAATGTATGAAAAAAGGTACAAAATCACTGGTCATTCATACGTTGCAAATTAAAACAACTCTGAGATTCTATCTCATTCCAGAAAGAATGACTATCATCAAGAAATCAACCAATAACAAATGCTGGCAGGGTTGTGGGGAAAAAGAACCCTTCTCCACTGTTGGTGGGACTGTAGACTGGTTCAATTACTGTAGAAAGCAGTGTAGAGATTCTTCAAAAAACTAGGATTAGAGGTCTCATTTGACCCAGCTATTCTCCTTCTGGGTATCTGTTATGGATTAAAAACTGGCGGTCAACTTTTCCAGCTGAATTAATTCAGCTGGTGTTGAGTAAAGATGCTCCACCTGAATAAAGTTGCCAGCATAAATAGAGACGTGAAGAAGAAGGGAGAGGCACTGTGGGTTCTTTCAAGGGTTGCTGTTTCAGGCTGATGGTTCTCCTGGAGGTGCTTGTCATGCTGGTTTCCCCAATATGGATTCGGTCATTATCGTTGGAGGAGCTCGGGACCTCCTCAATGAGAGTGGCTGTGGTTCACATTGCGGGAGCCCTGCTCCTCACATTGTGCATTGCTTCCTGGCTAGAGAGGGGAAGCTGTGTGCTGGAGGAGCTTGTCACGCTGGGCTTCCTGACCTGTGCTCGACTGTTCTCCATTGTCGGAGGAGCACAGGACCTCATTGCTGTTGGGGATGGCTGTGGTGCTCTTCAGGGCAGCCTCGCTTCTTCTTTTGAGTGAGACTTCTCAGCTCCCATGTAGAACCCTCAACCCACTGCACAGCTCCTTCACCTCACTGGCATAGACTTTCTAGTTCCACCGCTGACCTTTGGCCGTCCCAGCACAGAACCATAAATAGACTGGCGTGAGTCCTTATTGTGGGTTCTTAGATTCCCAGTTGGAAATGTGGGAGGCATTGTCATGTGTTTTGGGTCTCTAGTGGGACTCATGCATGACACTGCTGTGAGATCCAGGCCCTCGGCTAAATATCCTGGGTCTTAGTGTTGTGGACAGATTTTCCTGCACTTTCTCATGTTTAACTTCGGGTGACTATTATAAAACAGTATTACAAATTCTGTGTCCTGTATGCAGTTGTTCTCCCTGTAACCCCTGACTACAACAGTATCTTTCTAGAAGAATTAAAAACATTACAGTGCTATATGCATGCCCATGTTTATAGGAGGACAGTTTGTAACAGCTAAATTTTGGAAACAACTCTAATTCTCATCAACCATGGACTGAATATAAAAGATGTGCTTTTTTATACAATGGAATACTACTCAGTCATAAATAAAGATGAACAAGACATTTGTAGATAAATGGATGCACATTGAGACTACACTTAAGTGAAATAAATCAGACACACATGTGTTGTCTTAGTTACTTTTCTCTCATTGCTGAGACAAAACACTCAATTCTCAAAATTAAGGAAGGAAATACTTATTTAGCTCACTGTTTATGGAGGTTTCAGTTCATAATCAACTGGCTCCAAGGTAGGGTAGCATGAAAGAGGGGCAACTGTTCATGGTGTAAGAAGATAGCAAAATGAATAAAAGTAAAAGGGGAGGAACATAGCACAAACAACTTTCCCTCCATTGTATTGTATGTGGGCTACCACTCCAGAGTGGATGTAGCACTCACACACGTAATACTGGCACTAGACAATGAATCAGTCACAAATTCTAGATTCAGCTGCCTCTGAAAAACATACTTCTATGATTGCAGGAGGCTTTGGGGGCACATCTAGACATAAACCATAACATTCCATCCCTAGCCCCCCAAAGACTCATGCACATCCCTTTATGCAAAAGACATTTAGTCCATTTCCAAGTGTTGTCAAAGTCCTAATGGTTTCAGCATTGATAAAAAGTCCTAGTCCAAAGTGTCTTCTGAGATCTAAGGTAAACCCTTATCTATGAGCTCCTGTACAAATGAAAAGATAGTTAAACATTTCCAACATTCAATGGCACAAAATTAACATTTCCATTCCAAAAGTTACAAACAGGGAAATAAAAAAGAATGGGACCAAACCAAGTCCAAAATCCAGCAGGGAAAACATTAAGTGCTCTAGTTACATGTGCAGCATCCAAGGCAATCTGTGGCAAGCTGTGAGCTCCAAAGTTTCTTTGGCTCCAGCTCTATGGCACATCTTGTGGTTGTAGCTCCCATGGCTTCCCTCTTGGGCCTGCTTTGCTCCCTCCTTGCAGGTTTCTTCAGATGATCCATGCTCCTGGCTTCTCCAAACTTCTGGGATCTCCACTGCACCTTTGGCTTCATCCTCACAGCTTCATACACTGCCCTCTCAGGGGCACACTGCCTGGCCTCCTGGACCTTCTTCTGAAATCTGAGTGCAAGCCTTTTTAACCTTAGAACCCTTGCATTCTGCATGCACCTAAAACCAGCACCATATGGATGATGCCAAGGTCGGCTGCCAACTGGAGCAGTAGCCAGGCTTTTCCTTTCTTAGCTGTATGGGTCAAGTACATGGATCACTGAGCACTCTGAATCTAATTCTGAGGAACAAATTCTCTATGGCACTGCTATTTTGGAACCTGGTGCCACCACCACTGCCTTTCTGGGACATGGTACTCTGTGGCCTTCTCCTCAGAGCAAAGTCTTTCATTTTGCAGTTTTGAGGTTGCAAAAAGTGGAGACTTGATGTTTCTTGTGATGTCTTCAGGCTATCTTTTATATTCTCCTGTTCCTTCTCAGCAATAGAGATCTTCTCAACTCCATCATTGCAGTACACAGCTTTACTGGAGCTTCCTTTCTAGACAAACTCACAACATTTTAAATCATTCTGCTGGGTTCTTTTCTCTTGATTCACAACATAAATCTGGCTGGAAGGTCCCAGTAATAGCCATACCACTGCCCCAATGTTAGACGACCTTGAAGTTTCTTTTGCCAGATTAATTAGTCTGCTGACCTTAATATCACCATCAGGCAAAATCTCTGGATATGAGCAAGATGCAAACCATCTCTCCACCAAGCCATAACACACATCATCTGGAGTCCAACTGCCAAGGCAGTCCTTTCCAGCAAAAACCTCCTGAGTCTGAACTTTACCAGATTTTTTGATTTTTGAGCTCTGACCAGAATCTCCCATGCAGAACCTAAGGTGTTCTAGTTCTACTCTTTTAGGTGACATCTCTGAACCTTTTCAAACTCTTCCCACAAGTCATTCCCAAAGGCTCTTGAACCACATGGTCAGGTATAGTCACAGCAATGATCCCACTTCTCTGGTACCAAATTCTGTCTTGGTTACATTTTCTCATTGCTGGGTCAAAATACCCATCACCCAAAGTTAAAGGAAGAGAGGTTTATTTAACTCACAGTTTGTGGAGGTTTCAGTGCATACTCAACAGGCTCCAAGACAAAATGGAGCATGGCAGGGGCACAACATTTCATGGTGGTAGAAGACAGCAAAGGCAACAAGAGCTAAAAGGGAGGAACATGGAGAGAAGACACTATCTCTTATATTGTATGTAGGCTACCCACATTAGAGTGAGTGTAGCACTCACACCCATAATCCCAGCATTGCACCATAAATCGATCACAAATTCTGGAAGCCTGCCCCCATGACTGCATGAGGTTTTGGGGGGATGTTCAGACACAAAAAATAATATGTGTATGCATCACACTGACTTCCTGGTGTGAGAAACTGAAAGTAAATAAGGTCAAAATATACAATAGATATTGTGAAATAGGAATAAATGGTTCAAAAGCAAAGAGGAACTGGGGGCAAGGGGGAAAAGAAGGAAAAGAATGAGGAAAGAAGGATAAAATGGCACCCAGCATCCCCCAGGTCACCAGGGAGCCACAGTGTGCCTAGTAGCATGAGTTGAAGGCCCCCACAGAGCACTCTAACTAGCTGTGCAGTGGCTGGGACCTTGCTTGAAACCACAGGACCTCACTCAGAACCTGGTAGCATCCCTGCCTCAGAACCCTACCCAGCATCCCCAAAGAGTCTGGGATCTTTAGTTCATGGCTTGGGCCCTGATTGGGCCCCACCCACCATCCCCCAGGTCACTGGGGAGCTGCAGTGTGCTGAGTGATGTGAGCTGAAGGCCTCCACAGTGAACTCTACCTAGCCAAACAGTCTTAGTATGTTGCACAGAACCTGGTAGGGCCCCACCCAGGGACCCCAAGCAGCTTGGGAGCTTGGGGAACTGTGTGACATGAGCTGAAGGCCTGCCCAGTGTGCTCCACCTACTGTTCAGCCTTAGTACACCACTCAGAACCTGGTAGATCCCTGCCCAGTGACCTCAAGCAGCCAGGGAGATGCAGTAAGCCATGTGAGGTGTGCTGAAGGTCCACCCAGCATACTTCCCCCATTTGGGGAACTTTTGATTGCCACTAGGGACCTGGTAAGACCTGCCTAACATCCCCTATTCAACTGGAGAAACTCCCTGCAGTACGGACAGCCATCCTCAACCCAAGAAACAACTGAGACTTTGCATTCAGCTGCCCCAGGGGAATACAGGAAAATGACAAAAAGAAAGAGTGAAATGCAATCTCAAAACTTCAGCCCATCCCAAACAAGCCTAGGAGACATGGACATAGAAGAAAATGTAAGCCATAAACCTGAAACTTCTGAAATGATAGCAACTGAAGTAAAGAAACAACTCCATGAAGCTATAAAGGAACTCAGATAAGACATAATCTCCCAGGTAAAAGAAGACATGATAAACAAAATGCAAAAAATGCTGTACACATCTAAAGAAAACATAGTTAAAAAAATAGAGGAGCAATGCAAAATGCTAGAAACCTTGAATGAACAACATAAGAAACAACTAGAATGCATGAACAACTAGAATGCATGAAACAGATTCAAAGAGATATCCAGGAAAACAAAAATGTCTTCAAAAGCTGGCAAAACTATCTCAATGAATGTGAAGATAGGCTTTCAGAGCTAGAAGACAAGATTGCAGCTATTGAACAGGAAAAGAAATATCTTTTAAAAGTAACAAGGAATCAGGAAATAACAATTCAAAGATTACAAGATGATGCAAAGAAAAACAATATAAGATTAATAGGTATAAATGAAAAAGAAGGTGACAATACAAAAGACTATTTATAGAAATAATAGCTGGAAATTTTTCAATCATTTGAAAGGAAACTGATACACAGATAAGTGAAGCATATAGAACTCCAATTAGTCATAACCAAAATAAATCTACACCCAGATATATAATGAATAATATCCCAGAAATTCAACATAAGAACAGAATATTAAAAGCTGTTAGAGAAAAGAAACAAATCACCTATGAAGGAAAGCCCATCTGAATCACAATAGATATCTCAACACACACAATGAAGTCAAGAAGAGCATGAAGTATTTCAAATTCTAAAGGAAAATGACTTCCAACCCAAACTGATGTATCCTGCAAAACTATCCTTCAAAATTGATGGAGAAATAAGATACTTCCATGATAAAGAAGAACTGAAGAACTTCATGACCACAAAACCAACCTTGCAAAGGATACTGAAAGATATTCTAGATAGACAGAAAAATAACTACAATGCCAAGAACACCAACAGAAAAAAAAAAAAAAACACCAACCAGGGCAATTAAACAGAGGGAAAAGGTAAAGAACCAACAGCAGAAAGATAACATGACAAAAATAAGCCAATATATATCACTTATAACTATTAGTATAAAAGGCCTCAATTCACCAATTAAAAGAAACAGAATGGCAGAATGGATCAAGAAACAGCATCCAAACACATGCTGTATACAAGAAACCCATCTCACTCAAAAGGAAATTCATAGATTGAAAGCCAAAGGATGGAAAACAATACTTAATGGAACAGAAATAAAAAAAAAAGCAGGGGTAGTCATTCTGTTTGCAGACAATGTGAACTTCAAACCAAGAATGATCAAAAGAGATAAAGAAGGTCACTACATATTGGCTGGGGGAAAACTTCAAGAGGAAGAGATATCTTAAATATATATGCACCAAATATGGGAGCACCTAGCTATATAAAAAATAACAACAATAGAAATGGAAAATAAAATAAGCAGTAACACAATTATAATGGGAGACCTTAACACCCCATTGACACAAAAAGACAGATCAACTAGGCAGAAAATCAGCAAAGAAATAAAAATTCTGAACAAATGGACTTAGTAGACATGTACAGAGTGTTTCACCCAGCAACATCAGAATATACATTCTTCTCAGTTTCACATGAGACATTCTCTAAAATACACCATATACTAGTCCATAGAATGTACTTAAATAAATATAAAAGAATTGAAATTATCCCATGCAGTTTATCTGATCATAGTGTGGAAACTAATGACAAACAAAACTGCAAAAACTCCATAAACACATGGAAATTGAATAATACTCTCCTGAACAATCAGTGAGTCACAGAGGAATTTAAAGAAGAAATTAAACAATATCTACAAGCAAATGAAAATACAAATACAACTTACTGGAACCTGCGGGTTGCAATGCAAGCAGTCCTCAGAGGGAAATTTATTGTGGTGAATTCTCACATCAGGAAAAAAGAACGAACACAGATAAACAACTTGGTGCTACACTTCAAACATCAAGAAAAAGAAGAGCAAGTCAAACCCAAAGCCAAAAGAAGGGAGGAAATTATAAAATCAGAGCAGAAATTAACACAATAGAGACTAAGAAAACAATACAAAGAATTAATGAATCAAAGAGCTGATTCTTTAAAAGAATAAATAAAATTGATAAGCCACTAGCCAATCTTACCTTAAGAAGGAAAGAAAAAACTCAAATTCATGCAATAAGGAATGAAAAGGGTGAAATCACTATGGACCCTGTGAAATACAGATTATCAATATCTGCTTCAAAAACCTTTACTCCCATAGGTTTGATATCACAGAAGAAATAGACACATTCCTAGAAATATAGAATTACCAAAGCTGAATCAAGAAAATGCAAAGCAGCCGAATAACCCAATTTCAGTTAATGAAATAAAAAAATGTAATTAGAACCTTACCAACAAAGAAAAGCCCAGTACCTGATGGATTCACAGCTGAACTCTACAAGAAATTCAAGAAAGACTTAATGCCAATGCTCCTCAAACTCTTCAATGAAATTGAAAGGGAAGCAATCTTCCCTAACTCATTCCTGGAAGCGAGCATTACCCTAATACCAAAACCAGAGAAAAACCCAAACAAAAAAGAAAACTACAGGCCAAGCTCCTTAATGAACATAGATGCAAAAATCCTCAACAAAATACTGGGAAACAGAATGCAGCAAGTCATCAAGTGGATTAAACATCATAACCAAGTGAGATTCATCCAGGAATGCAGGGATGGTTCAACATATGCAAATCAGTAAGTGCAATACATCACATCAATAGAACCAAAGATAAGAATCACATGATCATTTCAATAGATGCAGAAAAAGCTTTTGATAAAGTCCAACACTCATTCATGATAAGAACCCTACATAAAGTCAGAATAGATGGTTTTTACCGCAATCTGATAAAAGCCATCTATGGCAAACCAACAGCCAGCATCACATTGAATGGTCAAAAACTGAAAAATTTCACTGTAAAATCAGGAACACTGAAGTAGGCGGAGCATTGTGAGTTCAAGGCCAGCTTGGGCTACAACTCGAGCACAAGGCCAGCCTGAGCTACATAGTGCGACCCTGCCTCAAAAAACCAGGGCCAGGAGTTTGGCTCAGCAGCTTAAGCACCTGTCTGGCAGGTGCGAGGCTGTGAGTTCGATCCCTGGTGCTACAAAAAAATAAATAAATAAAATAAAATAAAATAAAATCAGGAACAAGACAAGGCTGTACACTATTACACCCTATTCAATATAGTGCTGGAAACATTAGCCAGAGCAATTAGACAAGAGAGAGAAATAAAAGGAATAAGGACAGGAAAGGAGGAAGTTAAATTATCAAATAATGACCCCAAAAACTCCATTGAAAGACTTATAGATGTAATAACCAAATTCAGTAATGTAGCTGGATACAAAGTCAGCACTCAAAAATCAATAGTATTCCTGTACACAAACAACAAACTCACTGAGAGAGAAATAAGAGGAAACACACCGTTCAGAATAGCATCCAAAAAACTGAAATACTTAGGAATCAATCTAACAAAGGTAGTAAAAGATCTATTTAGTGAAAATTACAGTACTCTAAAAAAGAAATTGAAGAGGATCAGAGAAAATGGAAAGACATTCCTTGTTCATGGGTAGGAAGAACAAACACTGTGAAAATGGCCATTCTCCCAAATTTGTCATACAGATTTAATGCAATTCCAATCAAAATATCATTAGCATACCTCACAGATCTAGAGAAATCATTCCTGAAATTCATCGGGAACCAGAAGAGACCTAGAATAGCAAAGGCAATTCTGGGCAACAAAGGCAAGGCAGGAGGCATCACAATCCCTGACTTGAAGTTATACTACAAAGCTACTGTGATAAAATCAGCACGGTACTGGAATCAAAACAGACCTGAAGATCGATGGAATAGGTTAGAAGATACAACCACAACTACAAACACACTTAGCCATCTTATCTTTGATAAAGGGGCCAAACATGCTCACTGGTAGAAAGACAGCCTCTTTAATAAGTGGTGCTGTAAAAACTGACTTTCCATATGCCAAAAACTAAAACTAGACCCATGCCTATCACCATGCACTAGACTAAAGTCAAAATGGATCAAAGATCTGAATATTAAAACAGAAACACTAAATCTGCTGGAAGACAAAGTAGGTAGAAATCTTGAAGACATAGGGGTAGGCAGAGAATTCATGAACAAAAATCAAACTGCACAGGAAATACTTCCCAGAATCAACAACTGGGATCTCATCTTATTAAACAGTTTTTGCATGTCAAAAGAAATCTCTAACAGAGTGAAAAGAAAATCCATGAATTTGGAAAAAACATTAGACAAACTACTTCTATCTAGAACATATAAAGAATTTTTTAAAAATCAAACCTCCAGGGTCCCGCGTGGTGCCGGCCCACATCAAGGGAGAACTGAACTGCCTTCTGGGGCTGGGCGCTGCTTGACCCCGGAGGAGAACCAAATGGGCCGAAACTGGCCCCAACTCACCGGTCCTGTGCTGTGCCGGCGCACGGGCACAGAATCAAGGACAGCATCCATATCCCGCCCCCCCCCCCGTAGGCAAGCTGCTGGCTCTGAGGTCTGGCTAAATTGATGACAACTAAGGTACATAAAGCAACTAAACACTAGTATTGTTTTGTAGATTTTGCAGGCCTCTGATCAGCACCCTCAGTGTCTCTTTGCATGACCACAGTGGGCAATGTTGCAAATATGGGGGACTCCCTTCTGTGTTGTCTTCGAGGACTAATGTGGTCCTCACCGTTTTGCTTAACTCTGATCGTTATTACTTTTCTCTTTTTTTTCCTTTATTTTATATTCTGTTTTTATTGATTTTGTTTTGTTTCGTTTTTGGTTCAATTCTACTACACCTGTTGGAATGGTCAGCTAATCTGAAGATGGCAAGGCATGTTATAGTAGCTATTGTACTCACATTATCAATCTTCGAGGTTCTGTACCATTCCTACTGCTTTGTTTTGATTGACTCTACTCTGTTATGTTCTGTTGTATTTTGCTATCTTTAAAATAAAAAAAAAATCAAACCTCCAAAATTCAAAGACCCAGTCCAAAAACAGGCATCTGAGATGAATACACACTTCTCAGCTAAATAAATACAAATGGCAAATAAATACATGAAAAACTGTTCAGCCTCTTTGGTCATCAGAGAAATGCAAATTAAAACAACACTGAGATTTCATCTCACTCCAGAAAGAATGGCCAGAACCAAGCAAACCACCAATAACCAATGCTGGAGGGATTGTGAAGAAAAAGCAATTCTTCTGTACTGTCAGTGGAGTGTAGACTGGTGCAACCACTGTGGAAACCAGTCTAGAGGTTTCTCAAAAAGCTGTGTTTGGAGCTCCCATTTGACCTGCTATTCTGCTTCT
Organism: Dasyprocta punctata; assembly: GCA_004363535.1. NCBI lineage: Eukaryota > Metazoa > Chordata > Mammalia > Rodentia > Dasyproctidae > Dasyprocta > Dasyprocta punctata. The sequence continues at coordinate 11,997 of RJWM01012375.1, read as the reverse complement.
GGGGATATTCCCAGAAGAACTGAAAGCATCATACCACAGTGATATATGTGCACCCATGTTTATAGCAGCACAATTTGTAATAGCTAAATCTTGGAAACGACCCAAATGCCCATCAACTGAGGAATGGATAAAAAAGATGTTGTATTTTTATACAATGGAGTACTACTCAGCTATAAAGAAAGATCACATTGAGGCTTTTATAGGTAAATGGATGAGACTTGAGACCATACTCATAAGTGAAATAAATCAAACTCACATGTGTAAGTACTGCATTGTCTCCCTAGCATAAGAAACTGAAAGAGCAAATAAGATATAAAACCTTCAATAAATATTGTGAAAGGGTAAGAAACTGCTTAAAGAGGAAATAATAACTCAGGGAAAATGAGAAAAGAAGGAAGGGAAAAGAAAAAAATATAAATTTGTATATATACACTTAAGATTACTATGATTATCCTACTAGTTCTATTAGTTCTTGGAACAAAAAGGTTAACATTTATAGGATTAGATCAATTTTGTATGTCTATATCTGGTAATTTGAGTAACAGTTTTGAAGATAACTATGCAAAACAACAAATTTTGTTATGTTCCTACCATCTTGTTTTGAAAGCCTATATTGTTATTGTTATAGGCTCTTTGTTATTGCTATTTATCTGACTCTTGTTTCTTGTTTTTCATGTCTTTTGTTTTGCTTCATTTTCCCCTCTAATACAGAAAGGATAGATGTACATGTATAGGCTTATATATGCCTAGAACTTCTTCTAAACAGCTTACAAGAATTGATCTTTTGTGTGATGGTAAGAACATTGAAGAAAATGAGATGTTATGGTAGCCATTGCTGATTTCCTATCACCTTGTTTGAAGCCCAATAATGCTTTTATTATTTGTTTTGGTTGGTTTTAAGTCTGTTTTTTAGTATTTGATTTCAATATGTGTGAAGGTATGGATAGCTATTTTGAAGAACATGAGAGACATTATGGTAGCCATTATTGATTTCCTACCATCTGGTTTTGAAAGCCCATAAGGCCCTCACCCTTTTGTTTTGATTGGTTTTATTCTATTTTGTTTTATTTTAATTTATTGTGTGTGAAAGTATTGACAACTTTTCAAAGAAAGCAAGAGACATTATGGTAACCACTGTTGATTTCCTATTGTCATGTTTTAAAATCCTGTGTTACTTGAATTGCTATGTTCTGATCTACTTTGTTCTGTTTTGTTTGTTTTGTTTTATTTTCTTTAAAATAAAAAAAATAAGAATGATAAAATGGAAACAAAGCTATGTAAATAAGGAGGGGTACAGAAGTTGAAGAGATGGGAATGAATTGGGAAAAAATAAGAAACAAGATATATATAAGCACAGATACTTTATGATGAATATGATCATTATGTGTGTCTAAATCATACCAATAAGCTTAATCTTTAAAAAATGAAATAGGTATTTTCCATCTTATTAGAATACAAGTTTTCAAAGTAGGTATAGATGGTTTTCTGAATTCCTACAGGGTCTGTTGTAATTTCACCCTTTTCATTCCTAACTGCATGGATTTGAATCCTTTCTTTTCGTTTTTTTTATAAGGTTGGCCAAGGGTTTGTCAATTTTATTTAATCTCTCAAAAAACCAACTCTTTGATTCATTGATTCTTTGTGTTGTTTTTTTAGTCTCCAAAATACAGGAAAATACAAAAGAAATGGACAGATTCCTAGATACATATGAATTACTAAAGTTGAGTCAAGAAGATATAAAAATCCTAAACAACCCAATATCAATAAATGAAATTAAAAATGTAATTAAAAACTATCAATGAACAAAAACCCAGACCCTGATGAATTCACTGCTGAATTCTACAAGAAATTTAGTGAAGAACTAACACCACGACTTCTCAAACTCTTTAATGAAATTGAAAGGGAAGCAATTCTCCCAAATTCATTCCTGGAAGCAAGCATTACTCTGATTGCAAAACCAGAGAAGGACCCAACTAAGAAAGAGAATTACCAGCCAGTCTCCCTCATGAACACTGACACAGAAATCCTTAATAAGATACTGGCAAACAGACTGCAGCAAATCATCAGGAGATTGTACACCATGATCAAGTGGGAATCATCCCAGGGATGCAGGGATGGTTCAACATATGTAAATCCATAAATGTAATACTGAGCCAAGGATAAACATCATATGATTATCTCAATAAATGCAGAAAAGCTTTTGATAAAGTCCAGCATCTATTCATGATAAAAACTCTACAGAAAATTGGAATAGATGGTCTCTATCTTAATCTGATAAAAGCCATCTGTGACAGGTCAACAACCAACATCATACTAAATAGACAAAAACTGAAAGCTTTCACTCTGAGATCATGAGCAAGACAAGGTTGTCCAAAAACTGAAAGTTTTCACTCTAAAATCAGGAACAAGATAATGATGTCCACTTTCTCCACTCTTATTCAACATAGTTTGGGAAACTTTAACTACAGCAATAAGACAAGAGAAAGAAATAAAAGAAATAAAGATAGGAAAGGAAGAAGTTAAACTAGCATTATTTGCAGATGACATGATGCTCTACCTAGAAAATCCCAAAAATTCCACCAAGAGACTTCTAGATTTAATAAGCAGATTTAGCAATGTAGCTGGTTACAAAGTCAATACTCAAAAATCAATAGCTTTCTTGTACACTAATAACAACCTCACTGAGAGAGAAATTAGGGAAATGATGCCTTTTACAATAGCATCCAAAAAAATGAAATATTTAAGAATCAATCTAACTAAAGATGTAAAAGACCTCTATACTGAAAACTATAGTACTCTGAAAAAGGAGATTAAAGAGGATATTAAAAGATGGAGAGATATCCCATGCTCTTGGGTAGGAAGAATCAATATAGTGAAAATGCCCATTCGTCCAAAACTGTTATACAGATTCAGTGCAATCCCAATCAAAATTCCAATAGCATACCTCACAGAATTAGAGAAAACAATCCTAAAATTCATCTGGAACCAGAAGAGACTTAGAATAGCAAAGGCAATCCTGGGCAACAAAGACAAGACAGGCGGCATCACAATTCCTGACCTGAAATTATATTATAAAGCTACCGTGATAAAAAAAAAAAAAAAACAGTGTGGTACTGGCAAAAACAAAAACAAACAAACAAACAAACAAACCAGACCTGAAGATCAATGGAATAGATTAGAAGATGAGGAAACAACTCCAGATACACTAAGCTACATTATCTTTGACAAAGGTACCAAACACATTCATTAGAAGAAAGATAGCCTCTTTAATAAATGATGTTGGAAAAACTGACTTTCCACATGCCAAAGATTAAAACTGGACCCATATCTTTCACCATGCACTAAGTTAAGATCTGAATGGATTAAAGATCTCAACATTAAAACAGAAACATGAAATCTACTGGAAGATAGGTAAAACCCTTGAAGACATTGGTGTAGGCAAAGACTTTATGAATAAAAGCCAGATTGCACAGGAATTACCCCAAAGAATCAACAAATGGGATCTCATTCTATTGAAAGTTTTTGCACAACAAGAGAAACTACCAACAGAGTGAAGAGACAACCCACAGTGTGGGAGAAAATGTTTGCCAGCTGTCCCGCAGATAAAGAATTACTATTGACAATGTATAAAGAACTTTAAAAAAAACCAGTCCTCCAAGATTTAAATACCCAATCCAAAAATGGGCTTCTGAGATGAATACACACTTCTCAGATGAAGTACAAACAGCAAATAAACACATGAAGAAATGTTCAGCAGCACTGGTCATTCAAGAGACGCAAATGAAAACAGCACTGAGATTCCACCTCACCCCAGAAAGAATGGCTAGTATTCAGAAGTCAACAAATAATAAATGCTGGAGGGGCTGTGGAGAAAAAGGAAAACTGCTCCACTGTTGTTGGGAATGCAGACTGGTGCAACCACTGTGGAAGTCAGTGTGGAGATTCCTCAAAAAGCTAAGATTGGAGATCACATTTGACCCAGCTATTCCCCTTCTGGGTATCTTCCCAAAAGAACTAAAAGCATCATATCACAGTGATATATGTCCAGCTATGTTTATAGCTGTGCAGTTCATAATAGCCAGATCTTAGAAACAACCTAAATGCCCCTCGACTGAGGAATGGACAAAAATGATGTGGTATAATGGAATACTACTCAGCTATAAAGAATTATATACTAGACATTTTCACACTTAAATGGATGTGCCTTGAAAATATACTTATCAGTGAACTAAATAAGACGCACATATGTAACCATTGTATTGTTGTACTTGAGTGACAAACTCTAAGAAAATCTATGTATGTATATAAAAAATTAGTTAAGATATTAAAGAAAAATAATTTTGAGTGAAAAGTAGTTTTCACAGGGTCATTTTCGGATTTCACTTTTACTGTGAATTGCTCTTTTGAAAATAATATAGCATTCATAACAAAAAAATGAAACAAGTGGTGAAGCTGGACTTTGATCAGGAAAGGAATTCCTCAAGGGAAATGAAATGCAACCCCTCCCAACATTCAGGGCTGAGTCTCAAGAAACTCAGAAATGCAGAATAATTTGTTTTATTTTAAAACAGATTTTGGTTGGCATAGTGACACATGCCTGTATTCTCAGCACTCAGGAGGCTGAGGCAGGAGGATCACTGGAAGTTCAAGGCCAGCCTGGGATACAAAGTGAGTTCAAGGCCAGCCTGGGATACAAAGTGAGTTCAAGGCCAGCCTGAACCGCATAGTGAAACCTGTCTTAAAAAATAAATAAATAAAATGGGTTTCCCTTAAACTCTGCATTCTGAGCTACTGGTTTAGGAGTCTGAACCTCAATTTGTCATTTTTAACCCATTAAGCCACCTATGACAGCTGTCTGGACAGACAGTTCATATGCCAACTTCTTGGGATCCTCTCCATCATGGAGCTATTTTTTCATCTTATGCAGGACTTATACCCTTTAACTTCCTCTTTTTTGTCTGCAATTTCATTCATTAAATTTGTGAGGCAACAGTTCAGTTTCACATGGTGTTATGGTTTGTGTTTGGATGGCCTCATGCAGTCATGGAGGTGGCTGAATCTAGCATTTGTGATTGGTTTGTTGTCTAGCACTGGAATTGGCAGTGTGAGTGCTGCACCTGCCCAGGGGCAGGTATCCAGCATACTAATTAAGGGTGGGAATAAGTCATGCTTTTCCCCCTTTTTGCCCCTCTTGGCTCTTGTTGCTTGCAACCACCTTGAGCAGCTGCCTCTTAGCTCTGCCACCCTGCTTTGCAGCCAGCTGAGTATAGACTGAAACCTCCAAAAATTGTAAGTTAAATGAAACTTTCCTTCCTTCATGTAGGGTGTCAATATTTTTTCTTAACAACAAGAGAAAAGTAACCAAGACTCATGGTTTGTACAGAGTTAGCTGTTGCTAAAGATCACTAAAACCACACTGGAGATGAATGATTGCTGGATATCTACTTTTTTCCAGATCCAGTGGAGAATGGATAGGGAAGTATATTCAAATACTTCTTTCAAGTGAGTTTTTCCATTGGGTAATCTCCACTACCTTCTAAAATTAATTTTCTGGTATTATAAACTTTCCTAAAATATAACAGACCCATATCCTTAAAACTGAGCAAGCAAAACTCATAGTATTATATATAGCTAAGTTAGGTAGAAACATTACAGGTAAGCAAATAGGGCTAGGCCCTCGAGAGAGTCAGTGCAGAACATATATTACAACAGTGAGTGGAAGTGCATTCACTGAAGGATAGACCTCAAGACAAAGATGGAATGACTGCAGCATCCAGTGCAGCTCTTGAAATTCCTGGGGGAGAATGGGGGAGGGTGAAGAAATGAAGACAAGAGTCATAATGCAGAAAGCTGAGGTCAGGTAGAGCCCTTCTCCTGATGGGAGAAAAAGAACTGGCCAAAGACTGCAGTACATTTATTTATACAATCAGCAGGAGGTTGATAACAGATGAAGCCCTTCTTCTAATAGGAGAAAGGACCTCCCTAACAACTTGTTTGTCTGGCTTGTCTTGGGTGCTCTGCTTTCTCAGGGCTGGCCTTGCTCTCACCCTGCATGTGTAATTGATCTCCAGGTTGGCCACTCCCCACAAATGACTGCACCTACCTACTACCCCTAGGGATAAACAACAATGATTGATATTCTAAATAGGTATCAACCACTTTGCTAGGGAACCAGGACCTTGACCCATCCCTTCCAGGAAAGTCCTTGTTTTTCCATGCATATTTGTTACCCGATTTGCTTCCCTATTGGATCAATATTACCTATGTGGTTATACTTGCAATCTTATTGGTTGATCATAGTTTCATCCCACCTTATACTCACTTCATGGTTTCATACCAACCTCATGATGTTTGCTGTATAAACCTGCTGCAGTCCAGCCGGGCTAGGTCCACAGAGTCCCCGAAGGTGGGCTGAGCATTGGCGCGTGGAGAACAGACACACAAATAGCTCAGAGACTGTGAATCTGCTTTGTTTATTGCTTCTTTCTACTACTACTGTTACTACTACTCTCTTACAAACTCTAACAGAATAATTTGTACTTTCTTTCTGGCAAAGGTTGAAAGTTTAGATAACAAGAATGAGATCAACAGGTGTTTCTATGATTACATGGTTCATCAGCATACATGATTTGTCAGCATAGGCAGAAAGTTTATACTTAGTTAAAGACCTTGAAGCATGTTTTGGCTACTAATAGATTACTGATTGGTTTTCAATTAGTTGAATCAAGTTTCCCTATTTACCTATGGGAAAAAATCTTAACAATTGCTTTAAAATATCAATCTCAATTTAGGGAGGTCTAATGTACTATAGGGGGTCAAATTATTCTAAATGCTCCATCGTGGTAGCCTAGCTAAAAGCCTGCAAAGCACAAGACCATATTCAGCCATGATTTAGCCCCCCTTTCCCCCTGCGATGTTCTCACAGCTGCAAGGATGTGTTATTTACCCTGTCTCTCTTAAAGACAAAACATAGTAGCATATCAGCCTCTCTGCATGGAGGTTCCCAGGCAGCCCCAGCCAGTTGGTCATTATTATTATCATTAAAGGCTCTCAAACTTCTACTTTGGCCTTGGCCTTGTTGGTCTGAGTCATTATCAGACCACTACACCATTAATTGTAGAAAAACATTTTATTAACTATCTCTTTGTTCTTAGGGAGTCTGTAATTTGTTTACTGATTTTGTGCATGGGAAAGAAAGAGGAGAAATTTTCTGAACTGGATCAGAGCACAAGTTAACACAATAGTTCGCAAGAAACATTAACCCATTCCCACAAAGCCAATTTTTATGCTGCGGCCTTTTCTTAGAAGATGTCCTCCTTCCATGTTTATACCTTGTCAACAGAACATGGGTTTATTTTCTTCCATGTTTGGACCTTGTCAGCAAAACATGGGTCTATTTTCTTCCATGTTTGGACCTTGTCAGCAGAGCGTGGGTCTATTTTCTTCCATGTTTGGACCTTGTCAGCAGAACATAACTAGAGAAGGATGCGGCATAAACCCTCTCCTGTAAGTAGAATCTGAAGCAACCCACTTCCCAGGTCCCCTTCTCTCTCACTTAGACAGAAGCTATCTTTCCCTCAATAAATATATCCTACTCTTAACTTCTGTTGTTCCTTAGAATTCATTCTTCAATTTTAGGGAACACAAATTCAGCATATCAGACATCTAGTAAGTTGGGAATTACAATATTTCCCTTATATTATTTGGATTATTTGGAGATCCTATATAATCCTTATTCATCAGTACCACCAGACAGGATCAAAGGAGATCTCTAAAGTGGAGATGGGGAATCTTGACTCTCCCCATCCACAGGGTAGGTGCATGTTCATTGACTTTCATTGCAGAAAAATAATTTTCAGGATGTACCCCAGTAAGATGCATAAAGAGATTTATTAGGCAGAATTTTAAAAGTGTATGCTTCAAGAAATAGAGTGCCAGTCCTCAAGAAGGAGAGAGGGTCTTGGAGATTTGGGAGTTTCCCTAAGATGAGTTCACTAAAATAAGTATTCTAGTGTTATTTTGCCCACTTCATGGGCTATGCTAAAAAATGCAAATTATTTATATATATTTGAAGATGCAATATGCTGTCTTTTTAATAGTATCTTCCCAAGGTTGGGTATTGGGAGGAGGGCACAAAATTTACCAGTGGAAGGCACAGGGCCAGAGCTTAATTTACAGACTTATTGTCTTTAAGGCTCTTAAGAATTTCTCCTTAAAGGGAGAAAAAAGTTTGAATAGCTCTTGTATCCTGAAACTTCAGTTTTTCTTTGAAAGTAAAATTCTAATATTACAATTTTCTTTGTCTCAGAATCTTTATGTCTTCTATTTTATTGAAACAGTTACCATCATTTAAACTGAGCTCATTGCTTCATGAAGTCAAAGAATGAAATTGTGGACTGAAGGGACATTAAAGGAGAAGTGTTTATTGGAAAATAAGAAGAAAAAAGGCTGTTGGTAGACAGACAGGGTCTTAGGAATTAGGGTACCACAAGCTCATTAGTCCAGAATTTTTATGGATAAGGAGAGCACATAATTGTTTAGTTGTCCAGTGGCCACCATCACAGGTGCTTCTGTGAACTCAGACTTTCTAAACCAGTTACTCAGCAGGTAGAATTCTGGTTTTAAAGGAAAAAATGGCTATTCTGTATTTCTAATTTCCTTGAAACATAGCCCTGAGCATAGAGAGAGGCTGCAAATCCTGAATGTAGTGAAAGATTGCATTCCATGTTTCCTGAAGAACTCCTTTCCTGGTAAAAGTCCTAGTTTCACTGTCTATTTTTATTTTAACTCTCATCAGAGTTGCTGACCACCAACTCTACCTCAGGCCTTCTCTCTAGTTAGCTGCCTATTCATAATCTAACTAAACAGTCTTCTACACTTCCCCCTCTGAAGAACTATCCCTAACTGCTGTTAGGGAGGATAAGCAAAGACCAGTCTAGCTTATTCCTAAAAGGGGTTGGTTTAAGGGTCCAGCAGTTGGAGATTTTCTCCAGAGAGCTAATCTAATGGGCCCTAGTGAGAAGTCGTATTAGGGGGTTGGCAGCTATGGACTCTTCAGAGGGTCAGTCTAGTAGACCCTAGTAGAAGGAATAGGATACAATCATTGTTGGTTCCATCTGCATGACCATTTGAAGTTTGGCAGCCTCTAGGCAAAAAGAAATAAACTTTACCAAGAGATCAAGAATGCACAACCCACATACGAACAAGAATGAAAAGGTAGATTGAGGTGATTAAGGGAAGGGGAAGGGGACAAGTCCAGACACTGTTCTTAAAGGATTGTAGTAGGGATTATAACCATTTGGGTCCTAGGTCTACTTCCTCATAGAGGTTATCTATAAGTCTCTTTTTTTATATTAGTCCTGAGGTGAATTATTTATTCTGCGACTACAAGTTTCATTTAGGAGTGCATTTAGGAGTGCACAAGCTCCTCCAATTATGATATAAGGAAACCAAGGACTCTATAGTTTTGAGGGTCTATTTCAGCTAAAGAATTTAAAGATTTTTTCTGTGCCCCTATTCTGCCACTGTGGCCTTCGAGCCTTGTTGAATTATAATAGTAACAAGTTACAGGCGTAGCTGGAGACTGCCAGCAGGGGCCAGTGTAGTGTTTGGAGCATCCTTTATATATCTAGCTTTTCTCTTTTATGTTATGTCAGAAACAGATTTAGTTATCTTTCTGGTTATACCTGGTTATACCTTTCTGTTGGGTGTTTAAAACCAAATTGAAGTAACATTTGTATTAATCAAATTTCTCAGCCGGGTGTGGTGGCACAATCCCAGGGCTCCAGAGGCTGAGGCAAGATTACTGTGAGTTCAAGGTCAGCCTGGGCTACAAAAGTGTTCTCTTGCTCTCTCTCTCTCTCTTTCTCTATGTCTCTCCCTCTGTCTCTCTCTCTGTCTCTCTCTCTGTCTCTGTCTCTCTGTCTCTCTCTCATATAGATATAGACTGATATATATATAAAGGGTAGCTCAATAAATTATTTTAACTATACCAATATTGAAGATGTTTATGACATAATGTTGAGAAAAATAAAGAATAAACTATATAAGCAGTCCACAAAAATTTCTTTCTTTTCTTTTTTCTTTTTCTTTTTTCTTTTCTTTTTTTTTTTTTTTTTTTTTTTTTTTTTTTTTTTTTTTTTTTTTTTTTTTTTTTTTTTTTTTTTTTTTTTTTTTTTTTTTTTTTTTCCAGTACCAGGTATAGAACTCAGGGCCTTGGGCTTTCCAGGCAGGCGCTGTGCTGCTGAGCTACCTCCCTGGCCCCACAAAAATTTCTTGAGTATAAAAGAAGTCTTTTTTAAAGAAAAGAATGTAAATGAAATCATAGGGAAAAAAACTGGCAGAATACACAAAGTTAGATGAAATACCTTTATTTACACAAAACCAGATAAATGCAAAACTCTGTCTTGCTAGTTCCTGTAACCACTCCATACAAGCCCGGCTTAGGGTCCCTGAACAAATGATAATTGGAACTTTGACTTTATTTCCCTAAGCATCACAATTATTCATATAACAAGATGCCTGAAAACAACTTAATTATGTAGCTGTTTTAATCTACTCTGTGAATGAGTAATAAGAATATGACTGGCTTTAACCACAAATTTTTAAACAATTAGTGATTACTAGCACCTGGACAAACAAGTGCCTAAGTGCCCGGCTAGCCTGACCACTCCTGACTGGCCCCATACCAGTGAACCACACCACAGGTGAGCTCAAGGCAACAGGGGCCACTTCATACCCACATCTTTCCTGTCAACCAATATTTTTCTGTGTCTGATGCAAATGGCTCCCCTGAGCTTCAGTTTCCTTTAGAGACCAATAGGCTTCCAAAAGGCCTCAACCTTCTTATTCCATAATGCTATAAACTAAATTCCCCTTGGAGTAAAAAGAAATTACAATTTACATTTCCTCTCTAGGTTCCACTCCCATGTCTCTTCTCCATAGGTTGCCAAAGATGACAGCTGACTCAACAAGGCTGCTCGTTCATCTTGGGGTTTTGTATTTATACTCAATAAGGAGAAAGAATCTGCTGCTAACTTCCCTCTCTGTCACTAGAAAATTAATTCTATATTTGCCTAACACCTAAGTACTGATAGATAATACCTGAAATTAGAGCAACATGTCTGAGACTTTATTTTAGTCAATAAAGAATCTTCATTTAAAAAGAACATGTCCATTTAGCAAACCCTCTTCAAAGCTTTCCAGATGTGTTATAATTTATAGTGGCCAATCAGGGAAACATGTGAGTCAGCATTTCTAGTAATCACAAAATACAACTGTTCCTACAGTGCTGTGAGAAATTTAACAGGGGAATATACAGTAAGTGCTGTGCTACTTTTATTTTTAGAACTTTTTGGCAGGTTGCTACACCCCCAGATAGATCAGATTTATTCCCAAGCTTGCATTTGCCGAGAATAAATTTATAGATTTAACTCGCTTGTTTCACTTTAAGGAACTTAGATAGATTTTATAGAATGAGAGAGTGACTTTTTTTATGATGCTAGGGTTCAATTCCAGGAGTTTGGGCATGCTAGGGAAAAAATGAATCTTTTTTTTTAAAAGAAAATGGACACAGAAAAGAGAAACAAAAAGCAAAAGAGACAAACAACAACAACAAATTCCATATGATAACATTATAGGTTTACAAAATGAAATGATTGGAATTTGACAGTAGTTGTAATATTGCATATCATTACCTTCAAAGGGGTTGTTCAGATTAACAGATATAGACATGTAGAATTGATCTAGTCATATGAGTATTAACTGTTCTTTTTCAATAGCTAATGCATTTAGTAATGTAGTCATTTTAACTATCTTATATATACCTATTTATAAATTTATGTCTTTTTCCTTTTCCCTTCGTTCTTTCCTCCTTTCCCCTTAGAATACCTCTTGTTGTCTTTAAAATAACTGCCCATATCATCAGGCCTAATATAATCAAACAAAATAGTTCAGAATAACACCAATAAAAAATAAAACAATGGTCACAGAAAAGAG
>RJWM01012374.1:0-56846 GCA_004363535.1 Dasyprocta punctata | reverse complement strand
AGGCATAATGGATTTCAAGGTTTATTACACATTCCAAATTGACTGTTACCACAGTCAAACCAAAAGAAGAGAGCAATGAAAATAACAAATATTAATAGTCTTATGGTTCTTACTTTCTTTAACTTCCTCATTTAATGAAATAAAGAGCCATGTAATTAATATTAACTTATATGTTAAACATGTGTTTAACCTATGACTTCGCATGATTTGCATAGCCAGGCAACTTCCACATTGGTACACTATTAATACCAGTCAGTATTTCTTCTTACTTTTATGACCCATGCCCCTCACCAGTGTACGTGGAGACTTACACATCTGTTCTGCTCTCTGAAGCTCCATGCACTTCACTGATGGTGAATAACCAGGAAGCAAATAAATGTAAAAGAGGACCTCCCATTTCTGCAGGTTTTGTGAAAATTTTATTCTACCCAATTCCATAATCTTATATTCAGTTCTATTTTAAGCCAGATTTATACCTCTCCATAATACAAATGCTGACAAACTGAAGAAGATGTGCTTCAGTTTCAGTATCTCATGGACCAGGTTAGAAGAAAAACATAAACAAAATACTTTTCATTAAGTTTTTCTTGATAGGTTCATTTCAAAAGAACAATTTTATCTTAATATCTGTATTTATTGCTACTTGAATCATTTTATCCATTAAGTATTTCTGAAAGAGAAAATAAAGATTTACAATAGAATCACCTTAAGTTGTTATTTAATGAGCAGCAGAATTAGTTTATCAATTTACAAATATTGAACTTGCAACAAGCAAAATGCTGGGCTGGTTGTGTGAAAAATAGTAAAACCAAAAGCTCGTGGTACTTGTTAGGCAGGAAATACAATCTATGGGTAGGCATGTATGTAAGTATACATAAGTATTTAAATAATTCGAATATAGGACTTACCATAAATGCCACAAGAGATGCAAAGCACATGAGGTGAATATTAAGAAAATAACCGTATGTTATTTTAGGGAATTACTTAATGCATAGACAGTATCATGGAATATGTTAGTCTACAATCTAAAAACTTTTGAAATTCATAAATAGCATTTTAATTAAATAAAATCTTAATATAATCTTTAATATTTATGAAAAAATCCTAATGTCATCTCACAGAGGATTTGCAAACTTATTAGGAAAAAAAATCCCCTCTGTTAAATAAGATCAGTTTTGTTATGGTATTTTCCCGTGATGCAGATTTTTCACTTTAGTATTTTTGAAAACTATGTATGAATATTTCCAACTGTTTAGGGTTCGGAGTCTAACAAACGAGATGGCTTGTTTTCCTTTTTCTGAAGCTCTTCTCCTCCGGAGTCCCCAGAAAACAATGTCAGAGCTCACAGCTGTCTGTCTCTCCGCCCTGAGTCTTAGCTGTATTAGTCAACTTGTCCCAGATTGCTTTGCATTTTGATTCACTGAGTTCTTTTTTACCTTCCAATATAGTTAAAATTTCCTCCAGAGAAAAGATGATGTTATACTTCAGATGTATTAGGAACTTAAAAAATGTTTGTACCCATTAGAGATGAAGAAGCTCCTGAGGGAAAATCAATATACTTTCTTGTAGATTATCATGAGGAATCGGTACAAAGACTTACCAAACATAAATCCAGTAAATCTGCCATGGGATGAAGTTTGCCCCCATATTTTGTTTCTTTTAAAGAAAAAAATTCACTTTCTAGAACTCTGGCAGTGACTAAGCAAAGCCCTCATTTCATATAAAAGATAATATTTTATTTCATAAAAAATATGTTATTTTATCATATGAAAGGTAGTATTACAACCAGGAGAATATTTGCTTTTGCGTTTTATACAGTTTTTCTGTTTCCACCACTTAGCAGATTCAAACATCAATCTCACTTCCCCCTTCCCCACTGTTCCTGGGGACCTTAATGTCACCTGAGTTTGGAGCCAGAGGTCACCACACATTTCACACACACACTGACTCACACACGCACACACACACTCACACACAACGAAATAACAACAACAAAGCATACCATAAATCTTCAACTCAAATAGGCATTCTCCAATATGCCACTGAATGGGAACTTTTTCCAAGACAATTACGTAGTAACTTTTGATAGAACGATTTACCACAGGTGACAAAATATCTCCAGCTGTCAATTAAGAATATTCAAAAAATCTGTTTCTCCTATATGCTTAGCCTTAATTTGCCTTGTCCAAATTGCACGTAGAAATGTAAAAAAGAACGATGTTTTATATGGTTTCAACAAAAAACTTGGTAGTTTCTCCTTGAAATAATGTGTATGGGGTATAACACACCCGACCTAAGGAGATAGCTTCTGCAGGTGACGGGGCACAGACCCGCTGCGTGACCAGACTCCCAGAGGTTCCCTTCGTGTTTATTACCTGATCCCCAGGACATTTCTGACATATTTATTTATGCACGCTGCATTCATTGCTATCTTAATAACAGAAATTCATGCTTCTCAGGTGTTGAGTGTTGTTCCGTGAGAACAGAAGAATGGATCTTCGCACTCGGAGTGCAGCCCGGGAGCTGACAGAATCAGCGCCAGCCAGGAGCCAGCTAGAAAAACAGAAATTCATGCACCCAGTATTGTTCATTTCACTCACGCAGATGATTCGTGTGCTTACCGCAGTTTGGAAGACACGAGTGTGTGTGACTCTCTCGCTCTGTTCTACTGTCCTCTGCTGTGTGGCTCTGGTGACCCGGTGTCAGGCACACCTTGCCGTCAGGTGAGTTGATGGTGAAGGAAACCAGGGAACGGGCGGGCTTTGCACATGCGCGGGACCGAGGCGCTGCAGGTGCACGGTCCGCTCTCGCCGGCTCAGCTCCGAGCTCGCTCGAAGGACTGGGCAGCCCGGCGTCCACGTTCAGGGCCAGGACCATTTCTGAAGTATATTTGCTGTTGAACCCTGATCTCTGTGCAAGAGATATTTCTCTTAAAACTTACAGCCAGTAGAAAATGGATTTTATAGTTGATTATATCAGAAGAATGACTCCTATGGGGTAACTTTATTCTTGGGGTCTTCAGTTTGTTCAGTATTAGCACAGAACAGTCCAATGGATGATTATTTTTTTAATTATAAACAAAAGGAAAATAAGAAAACAAAACAATTTCACAATCAGCCAATAAGACAGTAACAATCATCAGAACATTGCATATTACTATATTCCCAGAAATTATTTAAGATAAAAAATAGAGACATGAAGCATTATTCAATGAATTATTAACACAAAACTTTGGCCTCAATGAATCAACCTGCTATATGACTATCTTTTTTGTTTTGATTACTCTATTGTTTTCAAATAAACATTTCGCATTAAAAATAAAATCTGAAGATGACCCTGAGAAAACTACATTTCACTCAAAATTCTTTTTCTCTGCCTGTCCCAACTAATTTTTTATATGCATAGATTTTGTTTCAGTTCATCAGACCAGTGCAACAATGCGATAGTCACATATGTGTGACTTACTTAGTTCACTGAGAAGTATATTTTCAGTACTCAACCATTTAAGAGTGAAACTATCTAGTTTATCATTCTTTATAGCTGAGTAATATTCCATTATGTAGAAATACCATATCTTTTTTATCCATTCCTCAGTCGAGGGGCAATGGATGATTATTTAACTCTTCCTCAGGATGCTGAATCCCCAAAGAGTAAGCTCAAGTTCAAGGGTGAGTGCTGCAGGGGCGTAAGAGCCTGCCTGGCAAGTGCAAGGTCATGAGTTCCATCCCTGGTTAAAATAAAATAAAATAAAATAAAATAAAATAAAAGCAAGTGCTAATCTAGATGTAATTAGTGCTAGCAAATATCTTTTGAAACAAGCAAAATGGTCATATTGTAACTGGACAACGTATGAATCATACTCAGTCCAGATTGGATTATAATATTACCACTGGCAGTTTAGTTTGTTGAAGATTTTTGATTGATGGATCACCAAGGGAATGAAAGGCATCATAGTGAGAGTCAGCCAGGTAATGGTGACCCATTCACTAGTTCTGCACCAATTTTGGATTAGCACACCAGAGACTGCCGCCACAATCAGATGTCAGACATGCTTCGAAAACAACTTATTACATAGATTGAAATACCATCCTGAACCCTATAAACATGAACAATTACTACCTGCTAGCCAAAATCCTAAAAATAATGTCTAGGGAGATGGAAATATTAATTCTTCTGATTAATCATTACACACTGTATACATGTATGGAATTATCATGCATTTCTCAATAAATTTGTACAATTACAATAATAATTTTTTAAAACTCCAAAAATTGACCTTCCCTTCCCCAAACTTTCCACCTTTCACACCTTTAATTCCACCATGTCCAATGATCCCTCGTGTTGTGACCACGTAGGCTTGTCTTCTGGTAAGGACAAATGCAGCAATGGCTTTTATGTTGAATGACAATCAAAATAAAACATATTTTGAAAGATATACATGATTGTTCACCTATATTTTAAGTTGTTTAAAGTTATTACCTACATTTTTGTACTTAAGCATTACTAAACTATTAGAAGCACATACTACATTTGTGACTTATTTCATAAGGGAACACTTGAGAAAGAAATACACATTGCTCCATTACCACATGTAAAATTTATAAAGGTACAAAAATAGTTTTTCTTTCACTTATGCATATTTTTGATTTAGTTTCTAGGTAAGAAAGGAAAGCCTCCCAATTACCTTATAAAGAAAATCATACGAATAAAAATTTAGAAAATGCTTAACTGTATCTTGATTTTCTACCCTTTGTACCAGTAGAATTCATTTCTTCAGAAAAAAAAAAGCAATTGTAAAAGGAAGTTTCATCAAACAATGTCTATCTTTCTTAAGAAATATGAATTGGCAAATGGCAGCCTTATGTGTAATTCTATTGATTTTTATGGGTTGACATGGCTGTTGATAAGTATTTGAGCCAATTTGATAAAAACAAAAGAGGCACTTCCTACCATAAAAATAGAAGAAATTAAATATTGGGATTACATTGTACATTGAGACACACCTTGAAAGAATAAAGGTCAATTGTTTCTTTCCTAATCAGTGGTATTTATGTGTGCTGATGTATCATATTTCAAATTTTAGAAGTCTCTGAAGCTATTCATTTCCCTTGTATACAAATTTAAAAATATTCCTTATTAAGAATCAAATAGCATGGGATGTTGGATGAATAAACAGATTACTTTGTATCTTTTCTGTACCTTTGTCTCACAGTTTCATAAACCCTAACATTTACTTTCAAACAGACCATGTCCAGCTTATTTGTTTGAAAAGATCAGAAAAACATCCTGAAAGAATTTTAAAAAATCTTTTTATGAGACAGTATAACCATTATATAGTAATGAGAAGTAGTATCATATTGTCATCAAACATTTGTCTGTTTTGTCACTTTGCAAATAAAAGCAAAATTTTAAAATCATATTTTTAGAGAATGTTTATTGAATGTTGAAATGTGTACCTTAAAAATAGCTGGCATATGGTTTGTGGAAATAGTTCAATACGCTCTTGAACGGCAGTGATTATTGGTTTAGTGCAATATGACTATGGGACGTATGCAGTCATAATTGACCTGAGTGAAGCCAGTCTGGGATTTTAACTGAGTCACCAAAGTAGGTTAGCTAATTTGACTAGGGTGTTATAATTTTTATGAATTTCTATCAATGCACATAAACCAGTTGCTTATATGATGAATTTTCTTGGCCTATTGAACACTGATTGAATCAGACAATTTTTAAAACTTGACATGTGTTACTGCCTTATTAGATTAAAATTGAGTATTTGTACTTTAATTGTTACACATCTTTAAATTAACATGTACTGCATTGTTTTTTTCACTAGGAAATATAAACATGCATATTTATTTATTTAAATTTTAAATTTTCGTCAGTACGTGTTTGCCGTACATAACAATTACATTCATCCTGGGGAGCTGTTACATGTACATAATGCATCTCAATTCTTTTTATTTCCTCTTCCCTTCCTCTTCTCCACTTCCCTCCATCTCTTGTTCCCCCTCCATCTGCAAAAGATCTTTCTCTCTGTTTCTTATTATCTATCTTTTATCTTGCTCTTCAAATTATTTGTAGTTTGGGTTTCTTGTATAAGAAAAATCATGTGATACTTAAGATTTAAATACGTATAATTAAAGAATTTACCATGTATAACTGAAGGAGTGTGTAATGTTCAGTATTGCATAGTTTCTATACCTTAATAGTTGTCTAGTAAAAGGTTACACCACAATTGGAAATATATTCGCTAATAATTCTAGAAAATCATTTTTGTTTACTAATGCTTGTGTTTATTTGTAAATTAAAATGTTTATGGCTTCACCATACAAGCATATGAAATATATGCTAGATCATATTTAAGACATACCTGGAATGAAGTCATAAAAACAGTTTAGCAGGTTGGAAAAGCATGACAAAACTATACCGACTACTGAAAATGAATTTTTGTAATGAACTCTACTCCCCCCCTAAGTAATGTATAAACTCTATGAAAGATAAATATTTTGAGCAAACAAAAGGAAGGGGAGTTGAATTATCTCAGCCTCTCCTACCACACGTTTTTTAAAACTAGTGCACCCTCTCCTTCAGCTCTGCGTAATCACTGTCTGTACCAGAATTTGGCCATAGGTACTCAGCTGTACGGTAGACAAGGTCACGTACGATACCCACACACCACAGGCGTTCAACTAGCGGCTGACTTTGTTACTATCAACTGTGTGGACGTCCTACACTTAAGCGCCCACTACCAATGTTCTCCTAGTTACAGCAACAATGACTAATAACATGGAAAAGAAACAGAAAAAGTAAGCCCTGGGGTAACTGGAAAGGTTTCCACTTTTAAATCTTAGTTATAGTCTGAAATTTTTTCTAAACATGCTTACTAGCTAAAATTCTATCCAAGTATCTTCCTATAGGCATAAAAAACAATCAACTAATTAGTAAATAATCAATATCTCTGTTGGCTGGATACCTTTCGTTATTAACTAACTTCCTTCTAAAGATTATCTCAAGCTTAAATTTAAGCCCAACCTATTTTTACACCATATGCTAATCGTTACTGATCCCATTTAATTATTTTGCTCATTATCTAGGTGAAAGATTTGTTTTTACCATATTAAACATTTTCATTGCCACATGGAAAATGCTTTTTAGCTTCTAGAAGTGACAATAATGATTTGTTTCTTGCATGTTTACATTTATATTAGTCAAAAGAAATGCTGTAGCACAGTATTTAAGAAAGTTGCTTAATAGAGCTCCTATTTAAAACTTGTCTCTATGCGAAAGGTATTGCTACTTAATTAGCATCCCCAAATCGCTCTAACTGTATGTGCCATGTTTTTGTAGGCTTAGTACCCTGTGTTGTTCAGGCTTCCATCTAAATTAGTACTCTTCACAATGTCATGGTAGAGTTGTATCCATTTGGATGATAAGACACTATCAAAATGATGCAATATTGTAATAACGTACCTGTACAGAAGAATGCACTAATTCCATAGTGTTAAACTCACCAAAATGCTAGTAAAAGATGAGGACCCACAGTGGTTTTGGAAGGCTTCCCGGGGGAGCCTGATAGATATGATCAGCATGGTACAAAAACACTGCAGCGAAGTATTTAATTTTTAGTGACTACACTTGAGGGTGATGTATTTTGGAGTTCTCGGACGGTCTGTACAGTTTTGTAGAATGCACCCGACCCGGCGCCTGTCTTAATCACGTTCTTGCACCCCTAAGAACCCTCTGACTCACCCATCTGCGCCCGTGTTCCGAGCGCACCCGAATTGCCTCTTCAGGGCTTAGGCCTTACCTTTGTGTCGCAAGAGGAGAGAATGGCGGTGACAGAGGCAATAAAAAAAGGTCTTCAAAACTCTCTTCCGAAAAGACACGCTTTTTAAGAGTGGAACCAGAACACCACCGAAATCTTCAAAGGAGGGAAGGCTAGGGGTGTAGTCTAGCGGCAGGAGAAATGCATGCGCTCTGTTCGGGTGAACTGCACTGGCTGGCTGGCGTTTATTTTTTTGATCAGCCTATGAGAGAAAGCACACTATACAAGCCAAAGTATTTTTTAAAACGATGCATTTAAAACTCAAGTGGTAAAGATCGTGCTCACTTAAATACCGTATATCCTTGGCTTATCTGAGGCCGCTACGGACTGCAAGCCTGTGGTCTATGCGGCCCTGCCGTGCGGAGGGTAAGCAGTCTGCAGCGTTTACCAGCTCGCCAGTTACTCTTCAGAGAGGTAAAGATCTGAGCGATCAAGGGCACCGTTTCATTTTGTTACAGACGGAGGCATTGAAGGACACTGGAGACAGAGGTAGTCATTGTTTCTGTATTTTCGCAGAGGTCAGCGCTGCTCTGGGGGCAGAAGAGGAGAGCCAGCGTGCCTGGTCCTCTTCCTCAGGCCTCGCCCACGCTGCCGTCCCCGCCGCCCCAGCCTGCAGCCGCCAGGCCCCAGCGCCCGTAGGTGGCGCCCCACGTCCGTGCTTGCGCTTCTCGCCCGTGCTGACGGCGCCGCTCGGAAACCCGGTGCGTCTCCCCAGGTCGTTAGAGCTCAGAACCGGCGTTTTAATAAACGAGCTTGGTGCCGAAGCTCTTCGAGCGCCCCGAGGTTCAGAGGAGCAGACACACAAACCCGGGCGGGAGGTACCTCTTTAATTCTTGCCAAAACCTGACGATTCTCAAACTGGAGATTCTGGAGCCACGGCCTTTAAACCATTAAATCCCCAAGCTTTCTCGCTCTATTCCAGTTTTTTTTTTCTTCCCCCCTTCAACTTTTTTTTCTTCCTTTAATTATGAAAGTGGTCACGCCATTCAAGACTAAGACTTGGAGAAAATTTGGAAAAGAAAAAGAATCAAAAAGAAGAGACGCGGCTGGTGCTTTTGAGGGTGCCTAATTTGCAAAAGAATTCCGCTCTGGGTGTTTGGGTGAGAGCGGGACCCGGGCGGTGCGGGGTGCCGCGGGGCTGCGGGGGAGCCAGGACCGAGCGCGGGGAGAGGGAGCCCCACCGAGTCCCTAGCGCGATGACAGCGGCGGACCGTGCGCTCCGCAGCCGGCGGGAGAGGCTGGGACTCGGGAGCCCCGGGTGCAGCGGCCCGGGCGCGCTGCGGGGCGCGGGGCGCGGTGGGTGCGCGGCCCCCGGGCGGGCGTGGCGCACAGCCGGAGCCGGAGGGGCGCGAGCCGGCGCGGGCAGGCGGCAGGGCGGGGCGGCGCGGTTATTGGCCGCGCGGCGGGAGAAGGGTCGCGCTCCGCTCTGAGTCCTCCGCCCGCCTCCCCGGCTCGCCTCCTTCTCTCTGAGCAGAGCAACTTGGCCGGGCGCGGTGCTCGCGGACCAGGGACGCCCCAGGTAACCGCCCCGCGCCCCTCCTTCCGCGCCCCTGGCGCTGGCCTGGGGACACTTGGCGGAGGAGCCGCGCGCGCCTCTGCTCTGGGGCAGGAGGTCGGGAAGGAGAACCTCCCACCCCGGGCTGCCGGACCCAGCGCCGCGGACATATTGAGAAACAACTTCCCTTTCTTGGAAAGAGCAGCGGAGAGTTGCCGGAGGCCTTGGGCGGTGAGGGGCGGGCGCTGGGCTTTTTGCCCCTCGGCTGGGGATCGGTGTGACCTGTCTGGTGTAGCGCGGGGAAGAGGGATGGGGGGAAGGTGTCCAGGGCGCGGAAGTTAGAGACCCCCGCAGGGGCTGCCCCCCACCCCGGGGCGCGGGGCGCGGGGACCCCCGCTCGGAAACAGGGGCCGCCTGGGACTCAGGCCGCTGGCTTCCGTCCTCGGCGAGGGAAACCTGAGGAGTTGCTCCGAGGGGGCTCGCGCGCTGCTGCGGGGACCTGGGTGTGCGCTCTCGGTGCTCAGCGCTTCTCAGCCTAGCGCCCCCGCCCCTTCAGCTCATTGCCCCAAAGGAGCTTTCTGCGGTTTGCTCTTTGGGTGGAAATAGATTATTTATTTAGTTACTAACTGGACTGCTTTAAAAACACCGCCTGATGGAAAATAGAGGGTGAAAGAGAAGGCAGGAAAGACTCCCCCGCCCCCCGGTGTGGATTTTAGGAAAACGCCACTGAGATGGAGACACTTTGCTTTTCCTTTGCCTGTGTTTAAACCTCTCCGCCTGTGGCCGAGTGCGTGGAAGCCGGCTCCAGGGTGGCACCTAGGGCCGAGGTCCTGCAGGACCCCGCGCCCCGGAGCCTCCCCGGGTGCGCTCTCCGCGCGCCCAGCCTGTCCTGCAGACCTGTTGTGCCAAATTGGGGATCGCCGTGGCTGTGGACCTAGAGGCTGGCCGTCAGGGACGGGCCCGGCCCCGCGGGCACTGCTGCCCGCCGCGCCTCGCTCCGCCTCCGCCGCCCTGGCTAAGGATGTGGGTTCTGTGCCCTGACAGGTCCGCTGGCGCCCTTCTCCTGAGAAGCACCCGGCCCTGACCGTGCCAGGGGCACCGAGCCCGACCCGGAGGGAGCTGCGCCCGCCCCGCGCGTCCCTGCGCGCCCTTCGGCCGGCGCTCATTCCGCCCCATCTGCTCCCGCCCCCCGGCCCAGATGCCGACGCCGGGCAGGGGCGCCAGCGGGCGGCAGCAGACCATGCCCCGGCGCCGGGGGGCGCTGCGGGAGCCGGCCGACTGCGGCTCCTGCCTGGGGGCGGCGCTGGCCCTGCTGCTGCTGCTGCTACCGGCCTGCTACCCCGTGCGGGCGCAGAACGACACGGAGCCCATCGTGCTGGAGGGCAAGTGCCTGGTGGTGTGCGACTCCAGCCCCTCGGCGGACGGCGCCGTCACGTCCTCCCTGGGCATCTCGGTGCGCTCGGGCAGCGCCAAGGTGGCCTTCTCCGCCACGCGCAGCACCAACCACGAGCCGTCGGAGATGAGCAACCGCACCATGACCATCTACTTCGACCAGGTCAGCCCGGGAGCGGGGGCGGGGCCGCTTCTTCCCAGAAGCCTTCCGGGCTTCTTTCTCCTCTCTGCTCTGCCCGGTACTTTTCTACCCATTCTTTTCCTACTACGCTGTCCTCCCATTTCTCTCTCTCTCTCTCTCTCTCTCTCTCTCTCTCTCTCTCTCTCTCTCTCTCTCTTTTGCCTCTGTCCTGTTTTTAATCTTTAACCCAACAGCTCACTTGGCTCTTGGATGTTGAGAATCCTAAACTTGCTAAATATCCTGTAGAGCTGAGATTTGGAACTTAATTCCGCGCCTTTTCTTTCCCCTGGGTGGGATGGGGTGGGGAGTGTGCGTGGTTGGTATCTGCAGTCACTCAGGTGGCCAAAGTTTAACTAAGTGTGCGCAGGAGTCTGCAGAAAAGGAGCCTCCCAAGGGCCCGGGCAGAATGCAGACAGTGTGGAACTATTGCTCATTTTGAAGGCTGTCCTGGGGGAGGGATGTGTTTCTTAAGAGGAAAATAAGTGTGGGAAAAACGAAGAAACGGTGATGCAAAAATAAAACAAAGTAACGTGGTTGTATAAATACAGTGCATGGTAAATGGAATATAATATGCACGTATAGTCTATGCCAGTTTCTAGCGTAGCTGTATAATTAAAGAGCTGTGACGGAAGTCACTTTAAGCTACTTAACTTCTGCCAGTTTGGTTCAAAGCAGAAGTCAGAGCCCTGGTCAAGCCTTTTGGGTTCTTTTCTCAGGGTTATTGGTACTCTGGGTTTGAAGGTCTTGACCTTTCTGTGTGCACCCCTCGAAACTTCGGTTTCTGTTATTTTTTAGAAGCAATTTGAACACATGATTCCAGACCTTGGATAATCAGCTAATCCTTTTGCCAAAGTGCTTCATACAAAATGGAGCCCCGGACGGCCCCAGACAGCATGCGTGGTTTTAGTGAGCTCGCTTCTCTGGCTTTGCCTGCTTCCGTGCTAACCGGCACTCAATCCTCAGCAGACACAGCCTGGCCCTGTTTTGGGCCAGTGTCTTCATTTT
This sequence comes from Dasyprocta punctata, assembly GCA_004363535.1. Classification (NCBI taxonomy): domain Eukaryota; kingdom Metazoa; phylum Chordata; class Mammalia; order Rodentia; family Dasyproctidae; genus Dasyprocta; species Dasyprocta punctata. The sequence continues at coordinate 44,945 of RJWM01012374.1, read as the reverse complement.
TAAAGATCCTAAAGATCATCTATTTGATGGATTTTCTTTGTGTGTGTGTGTGGGGGGGAGTGTCTTTTTCCTTAATATGTTTTTATTTACAAGACATAAAAGTACTATTCTAATTATTTACTAGTGAAGACAATGAAACAGGCATTTGAATTTTATGTACTCTACTAATAAGTTCTTGGTGGGCCATTATTCTAATGTCATTATAGTTTACTGACCAATGTCTTACAAATAGTGTTCACCACACTTTCACATCTACGTTTCAGCTGCGTGTCAAGAAAACTGGTGACGTGCAGGATACATGGAAATAGGATTCTAATTTTATAGCTTAGCAAACTGTGGCAGGGTAGAGTGCACAGTATTTGCTTGGCTCCCAGTTAGGAGATGACAGGGACCCACTTTTCAAGGGCTGGCTTGGTGTTCTTCCAAATGTAACAGGGCCCTGAATTTAAAACTGTGATGGAGGAGTGAAGGTTGAGGGAAGAGGCAGCAGCTCCAAGAGCTGAAGTGGAGAATTGTTGATTCTTTTCTGAAGCATTGTGCAAGAGACACAGCATAGCATTCTGAGGCTGAGAACAGGCGTTGTGAAGTGCTTTGTCTCCAACAAAAGAGCCCGGAATGTTTGCAGAAGACCTGCCCTCGAGGGCCTCAAGTGGTGCTCACAGCCAGGTCCAGCCCAGGACGTGTGAACCTGTGTATTGCACAAGTCGTGTCCACACTGTGGTGGGCAGCAGTGCGTGTTCATGCTCCTTTGTGAGTTCACATTACTCATTTATAATGAGCACAAATGAAGTCACAGCAAGAGGTATCTGATTTAAGTTTATTCGAAGAGCAGATGACAAGAACTCAAATACAGGGGTTTAATGTTGTTGCTGACTACTTGTTATAAAAACCAAGAAGACCAGTGGACCATTTCCTTATTTTTACTGAATTTATGTGTATATGAGGAGGAACAGTGACAGTATCCAGACCAGGGGGTCCTATTTTGTCTGGAACATCTAAGAGGGATTTGTGTCACAGAGGGTCACTGGCCACTCTTAAATTCTGCTTGTAACATTATCATACTCTAATCCTATTCCTGGAAGAACCCCATCAGCAGGGCATGTGATCCCCTGTCCAGTGACTCAGTCTGTCTTTACTCTCACAAGTCATGGAATCTCCTTAGTTGAAGCCAATGGTGTCTAATCGACTGTTTCAATTCTCTGTATTCATTCAAGATTATTTGCTTATTTGCACCATACCTCAGTTGAGGGGGCAAACACTGTCCAGAGGACAGAGAGGAGAAACCCAGGTACCCAGTGTTTACTGATAAAACATTTTCACTCACCATCCATTATTGAGCACCCACTGTTACTGCCAGGGACTCAGAAGCCCTGGAGAAAAAAATGTCCCAGAGGCTGTTCGTTCTTGGAGCACATGATAGAAGCCCTGCGCTTGGTCTTTCAGAAACGATCTCATTAAATTGCCTCTTGCTCCTCAGCCCTTTCTGTCCGCATTCAGTATAGGGTTGTGTTTGTTGACCAGAGCATCCTGTCGGAGTCCCTGCAATCCACAGACCTCAGAAATAGACCTGATTTATAGTTTGTTTATTGAGTCTCCTGCCTCTGTTCCTTTCTCAGTGCCCTGACCCCCAACATAGAAAATCCGTATCTACTCTCCGAATGTGAAAATAAAATATACTTTGAAAGTCTTCATGCATTATAACTCATAGGGTACCCGTGAAATCTGTCCCTGCTCTCTGATGGTCTGACTTCTGCGTTCCCTGCTGGCTGGGGAGGTGGAGGAGGCTGACTTGGTGATACGCACTGCCCCACACTGGTGTCAGCGGTTACCTGAGAGCGGTGACCAGGGCTTGCTCCCTTAGTATTGTATTCCCTCTTCTTTTTCAGGTGTTAGTAAATATTGGCAACCATTTTGATCTTGCCTCCAGCATATTCGTAGCTCCGCGAAAAGGGATCTATAGCTTCAGCTTCCACGTGGTCAAAGTGTATAACAGACAAACCATCCAGGTGGGTAGCTTTGAGAACTGGGCCCTTTAAGGTCTGGTCCCCAGGGTCCCGTTGGGAACGGCTCAGTCCCTTGGTCTGTGAGGCTGGGTAGCCAGGGAGCTGGGCTTTCCAGGGTCCTTGGGCTCAGAGGCAGCCAAGATTCCCCTTTATGGGACCCCTAGTGTGGGCTCTAAGGGAAAGGCAGGGTGGGCGGGCTAGGGTTATTATCGAAGAAGGGGGCAGAATGTGCGTTTGGGGTCCTTTATGGCTTGCTGAGCTTTCCCCCCTCTGCATTTTAGGTCAGTTTAATGCAAAACGGCTACCCAGTGATCTCAGCGTTTGCGGGAGACCAGGATGTTACCAGAGAAGCAGCCAGCAATGGTGTTCTGCTGCTCATGGAACGGGAAGACAAGGTGCACCTCAAACTGGAGCGGGGCAACCTCATGGGGGGCTGGAAATACTCCACGTTCTCGGGCTTCTTGGTTTTTCCTTTATAGACACAGAGTCCCCTGGATGGTGGGGAAGTAGCAATCTGGACCCAGGAATCCACCCTTCATATTACCCTGAACTTGCCAGAATAGGACAACCTGGTTCCGATTTCCGTCAGACCGTTGCAGTAGAAGAATGATTTCCTTCCGCTCTCCTGTATTTTCTTTGAATATTGACAATTCCTCGGGAACCTGGCCTCTAATTAGTTTTAGACGACAAGGTCTTAAGGAGAAATGAAATTATCGATCTGAGCAATTTGTACCTGTGATTGTAAAGTCAATATTGGATTTTATTGTTGGGACCATCGACTTACTTTTTGTTTGTTTGTTTGTACATTGTGTCATTATCTTAATGGCCGGAGAGCCCAGAACCCCAGGAGGGACTCCAGGCTGCAGTCAGGATCCACAGCAAGAGCCACGCCGAGAACCACCTGCTGGACAGTCTTGACATGTGTTCCGTGTGTCTGTATAGCCTTAAGAAAAAGAATGGCTTCACTTTCATTCTGTACTTTTCCCCAGGGTAGATGGGAGGATTTGGGAGGGGGATGGGGCCATTGTGAACCTGTCAAGAAGTGCTTTATCCAGAGAAGCAAAATTTGCACGATTGGACTGCAACTTGTTTTGTTATTTGTGTGTGCGTGTGTGTGTGTGTGTGTGTTTTGTTTTGTTTTGTTTTGTTTTGTTTTGTTTCCTCCAGAAGTTTACTTCCTTTCCATACTAGACTATCTCCCCACAGCCTCATTTTTAGTTTTTATGCTGGGGTAGTGAAGCGGAAAATGCTAGTTAAGTTCATGGATGAGGTTAAGCAAACCTGTACATTTTGCTTTGGATGAGACCAAATGAAGCAAAAAGTATCTGTCAAAGTAACAATTGCAAGCCCAGGATTCTGATTACTCATTCCAAGAGTCTCAGATACACCTTTAGAACTGCAACCTGGATTTTGTGGAATTTTTTTGTTTGTTAGTTTAATTTACGCTCTGGAATCCCTCAAGAACCTGGCATTCCGGGATGAGCCTGAATTACACAGGAGCTGAAGCTGCGATGACCCAACGCCCTACACAGTTTTTCTCCTGTGCATTTTTCTTTATTTGGATCCATCTCTTAAGTGAGCAGCACAGGGTGATCGGGAGCGTCAGAGCCAGCAGGACCAGCCCCCTTCCCTGGTCTCCCTCTCTCTGCCGTGGAGGGGAAACGCTGACACTCTCCAGGGAGCGCCAGGCACAAGGCCACCCGGAAGTCACGGCGGTGAAAGGTATTGGCTGAGGCGCCCAGGAGTGGTTTTACAAATCCCTGTTATTTGGCACCTTGTGTAACAGTGTTATTAAGACTCGGCTGGGAGTTGATGGTTACAGGCTTCCCATGCCAAGGACATGTCACTAATCCCAAAGCAATCAAAGACGAGACCTCAAACCAGATGTTAATTTGTCTTGTGTGTAACAATGTATCCAAAACAGTGCCGATAAAAGCTCATAATTTAAGATTCAGAATAAATGGGTTTGATGTCTGACCTTCTCTGACCCCTCTACGTTGTCTCCCAACTTTCAAATAATGATGAAATATCAGGGACTTGGGGATGTCAAGGCCCTGCTGTGGTTCTTTGAAAGGCACACATCGGGACACACACCTTTGTTAGCAGATGCTGCGGTGGGTGAGACTGGAAACCGCACACTTCTGTTTAATTTATATGGAACATATTTTTTAGACAGGGACATTTTGGGGGAGATAGTGAACAGCACAGTGCTGAGAGTTGTATAGGTAAGCGGTCTGCTTCTGTCCCACTTTGGATAGGGTGTAAACTCTAACCCAGCGTTTCAATCAGTGAGGAATAATGTGAAAGAGACCAGCGTTTGAAATAGCACAAGCAGTCTCAAAACTGTATGTGAGGATGGGAGGCTGTGGACTTCATTTTTCAACAGTGAATGCAATGGGGCTATATAAATGGGAAAACATATTGACTAAAGGCTTTCATTGCATTGTCATTAAATGAAGATCATAGTAGGATGCAGAATTGAATTGGAGTTAAAATGCTGTTATAGTTGGTGAGGAAAGACATCAACTAGGAAACACAGGGCACTGACTGCATGAGGAGGCGTACTTCGAACAGTGAACGTCATTGGTAACAGGAAAGCAGGAGTACGTGTCCTCTGTTTTATGGCTCTTAGTTATTTTAATCCTCTTTCCTTCATTTCCTTAACTTTATGTTCAATTTAAAACACACAGACAATCTCAGATTAAACTAATAGTACTTCAGAGACTGCAAGATACATGACTGTTATTTTTCTCACTTAATATTTAGTACGTGTATTTGTTTCTTTTTATACTTGCACTGCATAGAGATTATTAGGTTATACTATCTAGTAAATGTTATTAAATTGACCAATCTAAAAATAAGTGTATTTTAGGAGTTTATACTGGTAAAGAAAATGTATCCTGATTATTCTCCTCTTTCCTTATCTGCCCTGACATGGATGCCAAACACTACATTAAGGAGAAGTCGCTAGTGTCTGTGAAACTGTTTACCACCCACTGCCGCCTCTGCCAAGGCTGTGTTTGGCTAAAGATCTTTGAGAGAGCTGGAGCCCCTGGGTATGATCTATGAGAATATATAGGGCAGACCCAATGTTGAGATGCGTTTTCCTGAATTGGATAACAGAAAGGCGTCTGCATCCTTCTGAGGCCGAGCTCAGCAATCCTAGCTCAGGCCTTGGTTTTCCTGCCTGTGGAGTGAGGGCTACGAGGTCAGCCCACATCCCAGAGCCCCGGTGAGGACCTGCCGGATGCTCAGAAAACAGAGGGCGCTGCAGTAAAACAGCATGGTTAAAAAAGAAAAACGAAAAAGAAAAAACATTTTTTTCAACATGCAATTTATGAAAATCATTTAAAATGAGTATCTGACAGGAGGGCAATTGTACAGGAAAGTAAATTTCCATATTCCTAATAGACTGTTAAAACTGTTGTACTATATTGGATTTTCCCGTAATTTGATTTTTAGCAATGCTGATCATATCACATTCCATACCGTTTTTATTTAACGCCATCCCAGTTGTGTTATTTGCTTTTCCTGTGTGCTTCCTGCTCACCTTTGTGTGCCAATATATTCTGCCAATATTTTATAAAAATATACAACTGTAAGATTTCTGACCTAAGTAACAAAGATAATATTATTAATGTAAGTAATATTATGGCACTTGAATACTAAGTTGTTTTAGTTGATTAATGTTAGCTGTACTAAACTGTAAGTGCTTTTAAAGCAATACCATTTTCTTAATTTAAGACATATTCTAATTGGAAATACAACCTGGATGACTCGACTTTAAATTCTGAGAAACTGTATTTACCATCTATAATTCCGGAGCCCTTTTTGCATCCCAGTATTTTTGATATATCTGTTCATGTATAAGTGAAATTAATCTACATTTTTACAGTGTAAAAAATAAGTGTATGGCTGCTCAGAGTAAAGGTGATACAAACCTATTGAATATTAGCATGAATTCATGGAATTCTGTAGAGATTTAATACATTTACTTGTTTTTAAAATTTTAGCTAAATCAAGTTATACCAAGCATCAGAAGAGCTAGAAAATATATTCAAAGTGAAACAAAACCTTTGCTGAATATTTAATATTGTGGCAATATTTTGATATCAAGTAAATTGCAGTAGTTACATATTTAGTAACTATTACATTTATGTTGTTTGCCTGTGAATACACTGACCTATATACCTTACCTTTTAACATGATAGTATAATAAAAAGTACGTGCATTGGCTGCATTCTCCTGGAATCTAGGAATATGTGAAAGGAAAATTTGATGTATCACTTTCTATAAGCAAAACAAAAGCAGAGGTTGCTCTATGACATTTGAGTTGTAGCAAAGGGAACAAAAAATGTTCTGTTCTGTCAATTTGTGTGACCAGATTTTGCAATTTTTTGTAAGAGTACATATGTTGCAATAAGATGTTATTGTGAATAAAGTAGTTAACATCTGTTTATATTTCTACAACACGAGAAGTATGTAATGATCTAATACATAGATGCACAGGAATGAAGAGCCCCTTTGCGTTAGTTGTATAATAGTGTAAACACACGGGAACTCACAGAAGCTAGCTGCATTGAATCATTCCAAAGGGTTAATGTGCATTTTGTATAAACACTTATACAAACTATACCAAGAAATTAACTGTAAGACTGCAATGAGTTTTACCCTCTGTTTTAATTGGAAATTTACTTGTCATTGATAACTGTTTTCCAAAACTGGCACTTTGCTACCAAAATTGGATATTATGAATATGTTTTAAAATTTAAGAACCCAGGCTTGTAAGTTTCTTGAAATTCTTAAAGTTATTCTTCTTGGCATTTAAAGAGCAAATACACCAAATATATTGAATTAATATACAATTCTAAAATTGGTTTTATTGATTTACTCTAATCTGTAATTTTTTCTTTGATTCACTGTGAAAAAGTTTGCTGATGTTGGCCACAGTCATTAGTCAAGTGTGTTTATATATTTGGAAACCATTTAAAACATTTTTTAATGATAGAATCACACACAAAAAAGTGTATTTACTGTTTTTCAGTTGGAGGGCTACCATTCATCTTTAAAGATATTTTAGATGTTGCTCTGTTACATAGCTGTCTGTGATGTGACTGGAAAGACCCAGTCCTCTTAGGCCTTTTGTCTTAAATAAGAGAGACACGCCAAAAATCTTGTCAGGATCTGATGAATATAAACTGCAAAACAGTGCCATGTATGTGCGTCTGTATAATAACATTATACTAAAATATGAATCTTAAGTAAATGAGCTTTCCTTATATTTCCAAACTCAGTAGGGTAACTTGAAATTTGTAGGGAGAAAAAGCCACCTAATTTTACCTCCTGCAGATAACAGAAGTTCTGTTTCATCTTCTAAGTGGGTTTTGCTGAGGATTGCCATCACTGGAATCACTTAAGTGTTTATAGCTTCATAAATCATGTTCATCAGCTGGCCCACATACGCTCACTGTGTAGTGTAAATGAGCACCCTGACAACTTAATTTGGAAAAAACAAAAACAAAAACAAAAACAAAACTTCACTTTCTCTTCCTAATGCTTCAGCAGGACTCCCCAGGGTTAGAACGCCGCATTGCACCGGAGCCTTCCTGACAGATGGAAGCACCTTATTAGTGAGCTACTACCAATCCTGCATCCTGACTAGCAATGCCTTAACTTTTATTATTGTTCCCTTCCATTCCTCAGAATGCTGATCTCTTCAGGTTGCCGGATATGCCAAGAATGTGAAAAGGCCTATTTTGCTTAAGACTCTATAATCCAGCTTTATTCATTTACAAATATTTATGCCCATCTTTCACGCCTTCAAAGTGCTCTTAGGTCATAGGGCGTCTTATTGCTGTCTTGACTTTATAAAAAACTGAGCACTCATTGTGATTCTGCATTTATCATTATTATGGAACTGATTTAAGGATGTCATAGAAAAATGTCAAAAATACATCTAAATTAATAAAAAATTGGTCAATTCTCCTCATTGCTAAAGTACCTCATTTGCAATATTTTCCATGGATATTAACATTCCAGCTGGATTTAAGAGTATGCTAGTCAATGAAACACTTACCTTTGATTAGTGTCTTTTCTACCGTTATGCAACCATTAGATCAAAGTAGTACATTTCCAAGGAGTATTCTATCCCTGAAAAACACATTTAGGACTTGAAAATGTGACACTGTCTCCTTTTCGTATTCCCAAGCACCAGGTCAGGATGTCATCATTTAATTTTTGTTCTGCAATTGTAAACTGTCAGTGGAGACAGCAATTACATCACTTAACAATCATTTCCTTTGGGAACAGGCTGTAGCTGCATCCTTTTCAAGTGTGCAGCATTTACCTGTTGCTGCCTAAGGGCTGCAGAGTACGCTCACAGATAATGACAGAAAAATAAAGACACATTCAGTGTGCGCCAAGAGCTCTTAGCCCTTGTTAAAACCAGCCTAGAGGATATTCATTTAAATCGCGGTGAGGGGGAGGACTGTGGTGGGTGTGGGAAGTACACTTCAATTTTGAATGCATGTTTACTGAGGTGAATAATGTAATTTAGATTTTTCACATATTCAAAGCAGAGTTATTTTGGGATTAACATTAAATATTTAACTTCAGTTGATCTCTCAACTAAAAGTTCCTTCTTCCCATGCTGATGATCACTGCGGAGTATTCAGTAAACCAACAATAGAGGAAGGCTCTTGCGTGAAACCTGAAACTAATATTAAAGTGCAGGATCAGACTCATAGAATTTCTATCAACACAGAAAAGTTAAGCTATAATAGCAATGTTAGACCTTTTTCTTTTTCTTGCCTTCTGTGAAGTGAGTTACTTAGGATAACAGAAGACATATTAGAATCAGTGAAACTCTTAGACATAGTCACATAGCAGGTACAAACGAGGCACGATTTGACGTCTGACTTAAGCAGAACCTGGTGGTGACCACGTCTAGCACTCTAACATTTTTGTGAGATTAGCTTAATGAAACTAGATCTAATTTAAGAAGAAACAAAACATGAAGATGAGCCCAGATGGTACCGGCAAAAAGCGTAGATTGTAGGTCTTATTTTTACGCAGTTATGCCGTGGTGTGTCTGTATGTGTATAAGTGTGTGAACACAAAGTGTTTAGTGTCAAAATGCCTTCTGTCTATCTTGACCCATGCTGTTCTGAAAGTTGCTCTCAAGCAAATAAAATGACAAGCCCAGGGGCCTTTCCTTGGACATGTAAATTTACCTCTACCTTGGATCTGGACTGCATGGCCTGTGCTTTTCATTTTATTTCTCGTATTCAATCTTAGGAGTTTATTTCACCAGAAGTTAGAAATTACATCTGGTCTCCCTGACAGAGATTGAGAACTGTTGAGAATAATTAGGCCATCTGGTGCTATAAATCTGATAGAAAGTTATGATCGGTGGATTGTGGCCTAATCTGCTCTTCATCCATTGCATCTGAATTATTTTGGCTCAAAAGAATGACAAGGGGCTGGATTTTTAGAGGAAATTGGTCCATCTCCCCAGTCGTTAGCAGGCCAAAGGCATGTGAGCTTCAGGCTGTGATAATTAGAGAAGACTTACCTCCCTGAAGGCCTATTACTTCCTGGTACCTGTTTTGTTGTTTTGTTTTGTTTTTTTTTTTTATTGCTTCAGAGTATACTGCAACAAACAGTGAATGTCACATAGGTTTTACTTACAATTGTCACCAATTCCTGAGTATGTTCATTGGAAGAAATTATTTACTAACATAAAATTTTCTCTTTATCTTAATGGAAAACTAAAATCATTCCAAATTTATTTTGTTGTATTTCCTTCCACAATTACAGAAACATTTGTTTCAGGAAAAAAATTCCCCAATAGATGGTGCTGCTGCTGTGATTTAAGCCATCGAATAATTAGTATGCAAAGAAGGCTCAGAGAGAGGCCTCTGGGAATTCCCTTACGTCAAGTTACAAAAAGACAAAAATGTGGTTTTATTTTTGCTTAATGCAAATTGACATAATTGTATAATTTGAAAACTTCGGAAAGATTTCTTAATGTTTTGAGGTCGAGAAATTGCTTCTTGTCTTTATTGTTCATCCTCTCAAATATCTTTGAACTAGGAATGCCAGCAAAATTGTTACAAAAAAACGAGCTGCATAGCTGAGATTTTCCTGCATAGTGAGCCCAGGGCCTCTTAGTTAAAGCTATATGAGGTCTATAGCACAAATTGCAGTGGAATTCTTCCTTCATATTTATGGGAAAATTTTCTTTATATCTATGAGAGATTTTCCAGATGCAAGAAGCACGTTGGCAGAATGATGTTATCACTGAGGCTGATCATGCACACTTAATATAGCCAGGCACTGCCCTGTGTGTCTATCATTTTTCACATAATTATTATGACACCACAGCAAAGTAGATACTATAAAGATTAAAATAATATTGTCAAAGTCTCACAGCAAATAAATTTCAGGGGTGGGTTTCAAATATTGGACTCTCACGTTATAGCCTATTCTTTAAATTATTGCATTACCCTGCAACTCAACATGAAAGGTAGAGTGTGAAAAAACATTGTTTTGTCAAATAAGAACTCTGTGTAATCTCATTAATCTTGTGTTCACAGTTATTTCAAAGGAATACATAGCTTGGAAAAAAGGACAATTCAGCTTTACATGCTGCAAGCATGAAAGTTGCTTGGGGTAATTAAAAGAAATATTGTAATAATTGCACTAAAATGTAACTTTCCTTTTTTTTTTCTTGGTATCAGGGATTGAACTCATGAGGTTGTGCTTGCCAGGCTGACACTTACACCGCTGAGCTACATCCCTGGCTCTAAAGTATAATTTTCTAGATTATTTATATCAGAAACACTATAGTTTGGTCCCTCGCTATGTTTAGTCATCACACTCACACAGAAAATGATGATGGAAATATTTATGTTCTTTATTTCTTTTGCCAGAACATGTTGCAAAGACAAACTTAAAATACTCAGACAGATGCATACAAATAGTTCATCCTCCCATCAATATTACATATGCTATAAAGACCACTGACCACTCTTCGTTTAGAATTCTAGAGTAAAAGTCTAGGAACAAGTGCAGGAGGCAGATAATCTATCCTTGAATTACAACTTGCCTCTGTAAAGCTACTCATGAAACTTAAGTTTTATGATCTGGCTGGGCGACCTTACTCAAACTCAGAAATTGGGAAGTTCCTTAAAGAATACATACCTTGCCCTGGACAGAGAATTAGAAAAATGAAAATTAACTAAATATTTTAATCCCAGCACTCGGGAGGCTGAGGTAGGAGGAACATTGTGAGTTCGAGGCCAGCTTGGGCTACAACTCGAGTACAAGGCCAGCCTGAGCTACATAGTGCGACCCTTCCTCAAAAAACCAGGGCCGGGAGTTTGGCTCAGTGGCTTAAAGCGCCTGCCCTGGCAGGTGCGAGGCTGTGAGTTTGATCCCTGGTGCAGCAAAAAAAAAAAAAAAAAAAAAAAAAAAAAAAAAAAAAAAAAAAAAAAAAAAAAAATTAACTAAATAACATAGAAAGGAGCCTTTAGACCAAACAAATGACATTTACTTGCATGAAATGTTCTTAGGGTGTTCTTACATCAGAGGAAAATATAGTTTCAAAATTAGGTGAAAAAGATAAAACAAAATAAAATATATCTCCAAATATTACTCTGAGAACGGTTTTTTTGGGTTACATTTAATTACACTTTTTTTGTATTCCATGTACCAGTTTATAGATTGTAGACATAAAAAAGTTTACATTTTATTATTATTATTATTATTATTGTTTTGATACCATGAATTAAACTCAGAACCTTGCACTTGCCAGGCAGGGGCTATGCCTCTGAGCTACATCCCAGCCCCTTACATTTGAAATCGTTATCTCTAAATTTACTAGCAAGCCTCTTTATGTGATATGTATTTTCATTATATTTTAAACAATATGAAGAATCTTCTTTTAACTTGCCGATTGTAATTTTTGTGAAAAAGAAGTCCCATCTTTATTCACAGAAGTAAGTTAAAGAGGTACATTCAATAATTTAAAAAATTTTTTTACCATAATGGAATTGACCTGAGGGAGTAAATAACTGGTGAGATTTAAGTCAGGTGTGTAATACTGTTTCTCTGGGTTATTTACTTGACTCTCCTATCAGCTGAAAAGCCTCAAAAGGACCCTTAGTACCACTGACATTGTGGTAGAGTCCCTGAAGGTGTAACAACAAAATACAGGAAGGTTTTAATTTTCAGGGAGATAAAGTATTTAAGTAAAATCCCAAATGAACATAAATTCAAGCAAAAATTTTGCTAATTTAATTTCTTTTCAGACATTACCCACCACTTTCTATAGATTGCATGAGATAGTTTTGTTCACATTGAACATTATCCAGTTAAACCTATTGGCTTGTAAAATGATCAATATTACTTCATAATTCATAGTATTAATTGAAGAAATCAGAGCTGTGGTTTATTAATACTATTTTGGCATCACAGAAGTTTATGTTTGTGCCAACGATGGTGGTTTTTCTGTTAGTTAGAAGACATCTGAGAGTTCCCAGAACACAGTAGAAGGTCCCGCATCTCCCCGGCTTCAGCCACAAAGCGGGTGCGGGTGGTGCTGTCGCCTGCTGTCTTCCGCAGGCTGTGGCATTTCCCTCTTGGAATAGCTCCAGAAAGAATATGATAGCTTTGTTATACTGGCTTTAGTTCCAGTACACACTGAAGAATTTAAAACACAGTTATTGCTAATCAGAAATAAGTGTAGGAGACAATAGATCAGAGCATATTGAGGTAAGGATGATAGGAAGATGTAAATGTACAGATGAATACAATGGATCAATACACTGACCCAGTGGGTCAACATATGGGAAGATGAATAGGTGACTAGAAAGGTATGGATTCTTTGGTGGATGGATATGGCAGTATGGAGTAGCAAGTTAAGGGGGTCCGTCTGGGGGATTGTTGGGCCACACTTCTGGATGTGTCTGGGTGGGTCATGGAGGTGTGGTTTTGGGGTCTATATCTGGTCCCTGGCTCCTTCCTCTCTGGCAGTTTTTCCTGCTCTGCTACCTAGCTTCCCTGAACTGAAAAGCTTTATACCATGATGTCTCTGCCTTGGAACCAGCTGACCATGGACTGAATCTTCTGAACTGTGAGTTTCTCAGTTGCAGGAATCAGGTATTGTGGTCCAACTATAACAAAGCTGACTACTACAATGGATAACTTAAATACAGTGGTGATTTGAGAGTGACAAAGACTCTCGCTGATCTCATTTAAAGAGCCCTCTTTTCAATTAGGTCTGGTTTTAGGCTGTGCCCTTAAGTCTGCCAATCCCAGCTGTAGCCAGAATCTTAAATCATGTTAGTTAGAGGTAAACCCAATTCCTGATCTAATCCAGTGCTCCTGGTTATAGTCTCTTCTGGCATGATAAGGGTGATTTTCATTTTAATAATAGTGTATATTTGTTGGCTATTTGTACTTCTCCTGAGAAATGTCTATTTATTCCAGTTGCCCATTTTTTGTTTGAGTGTTTTTTTTGTGGGGGGAGGGTCTAATTTTTGTAAAGTTCTTTGTATATTCTAATATTAGTCCTTAGTGGAGGACTAGCTAGAAAAAAATTTTTTTCATAGAAATGGCCTACACATCCATCAACACAAGAATGGCTAAAAAAATGTAGCATTTATACACAATGGAGTGCTACTCTACCATAATGAAAGATAAACGAGTCATCTGTAGGAAAATGAATGTACCTTGAGACCATGATGTTAAGTGAAATAACTTAAATACACAAATTTAAATATTTCATGGTTTCTCTTATATGAGAAACCAAAAATATAATTAAAGAGCAAAAATAAACATGGATTATAGGAACTAGGGGGATCTTTCACAAAGGGGAAGGGAACAAGAGGTGGAGGGAGGGAGGAGGAGGGAGAAGCAGGGTAGGGGTTAAGAGATGATTCGTTATATATGTGGACTGACTCCCCATGAGAAATGCAATCATTGTGTACTGCAGACATCTACCAATAAGCATAAAAATTAAAAAATAAAAGATTCTGTGTTAGAGTCTCCACCGCTATCTGAGAAAGTATTTTGCTGGGTAGATTTCCTTGGCCCTTTTCGAATGAGGATTTACTTCTTGTCCCTCAGGCAGGGGATCGCTGGCTGTTTGGTGAGGACCTCTACTTTAGCAGCCGGGCAGGGTCCCAGTGTCTCTGTCCGTAAGTAAGTTAGGCTGCATCAGGAGCACAGGTTTCTCTGTTCACAACGCTTAGAGACGGGGTGAGAGCCCCAGGCTTCTGCATGTATAAGATACTGTAGTACAGGACACAGAATCTTAGTGAACTAAGCCTTTCCGCCTCCTGCTACTCCACATCCATCTCGACTTTACTGAATGTCTGCCTCACTACTACAACGCTAGGTGTGTCTGCTTTCTTTCTTTTTAGCATGAGGATAATTTGAATCTTCATCTTTTATTTTTGAAAATTGAAAGCGTCCCCTAATTGGTTCCTTAAGGTGTCTCCTTTCCATTACCATCCTCCTCTAGGCCCCTTCAAGCTTTCTCCAGGGCCTGTAAGTCCTTTGATAGGACCCCTTCAAAGAGGACTCCTCCCTCCCTCTGAACACACGTGGTAGACTTTTCCATCCCAACACGAGTCTCCTCTGTACAGGTCCCTGTTAGCTTCCTGCAACCCAGCAATCTTTCAAGTACCTGAAGGATTCTCTGAAGCCACTACATATCAGGGAAAAAGAAAATCTTGAAAGTCAGTATACTCACAAATATTTCTAAAAGACTTAGTTCTCATATTGAGCCACTAGCCTTATATGCGATGTAACAGAAACAATTCAGATAAAAATATAAAGTGGAGCAGAGTATGAGCCTAGTATTTTATATAAACCAGTAAGTTTTGGGCTACTGTGTTTATCTGGCTTGTGTTTGTAAGTTTAGAATGAAAGCTATAAGGTGGGTATTTGTATCTGTTTAAGTTTATGAATGGGTGTGTATATGTTGTGATTTTTTTTCTGGTTCTAGAAAGTACTACTAAAGTGATTCATAAAGTGCTACAAATGAAGTCTTCTTGAATGTCTTAGAGTTACATGGGTGTTTGTATGAACTAAACATTCCTTTTTTTTTTATACCTGGAATTGAACTCATGACCTTGTGTTTGCCAGGCAAGCACTTATGCCACTGAGCTAAATCCTTGGCCCTGAACTAAATATTCTTAAAATCCCCAGAAATATAGCAATTAACCCAATTGTTTTTCAAGTTTGTATGACCCGACTCAAACTTTGATTAATAAGCCTAGTTTGGTATTTATGGATTTAATAAAACTTGATGCTTTCTGGGTTACCAGAATTAAGTATAATTAATGTAAAGATACATTTTTATTCTGTTTAATTTTGCCAATCAAGTAAATACTACATTTACAAGATTTTCACAGTAAAATTTAAAGATTATAAGTTCAATTTATGAACTGTCTTGGTTATTGTTCTCCCGTTGCGACAAAATACCTGATGCCCAAGATGAAGGAAGGAAAGGTTTATTTCTTACAGTTTTTGGAGGTTTCAGTCCATACTCAACTGGCTCCAAGGCAGGGTGACATGGCTGAGGGGCCGCCATTCGTGGTGACCACAAACAGCAAGGTGCAAACAGCAAAAGAGGGAGAAGACACGCCTGCTTGCCATCCTTACACTGTGTGTCGGCTCCACGCCTGGGCGGGTGCAGCACACCACCAATCCCTGTGCCAGACAACAGATCAACCACAAACGCCAGACTCAGTCACGTCCATGATTGCATGAGGCTTGAGGGGGGGCCATCTGAACACACTATAACAGGAACAAAGGTACGAGTATAGAAGCAATGTAAATAATTTCATTTACATCAAGTACAGCAAAAACCCATGTATTTCATTAATTTAGGATTTTTGTTTTTATAATACGTGCAAGATATGCATTCACTGTAAAAATAATTAACAGAGAAATAACATGTGATGGTGGTTAGTTTTGTTTAACATTAATATATCTGCTTGAAAAAGTTCCCAGAATCTTTTTGGTAAATTAGCCTTTGATTTATGTGAAATTGAATAATGGATAGTTGTTAAGAAGGAAGATAAAATATTGGAACACTAATTAAACATAAATACAAGTTTTTATACATTTAACTTATTTTTATGTGATAAAGACAAATTATATATGTTTGGGTTTAAAGATGAGCATGTTCTTAATATTACATTGAAAAATAATATTGTATAGACGTACATATCTATAACAATTATGAGATGGCATATTCAAAAAGGTTAGTAATCTGCTGTGCAATCTTGGTATGTGAAAAATAATTCATGAATTTCTACTTTCTGGTTTTCTCTGTGGAAAAAATGAAATAAGTCACTAATGGTTAAAATTATAATCAATAAATGGAAATAAAACTAGCAAAATTAATAAGCATGAAGGAAAACATTATACACAAGGAAAACAGAATATAAGATAAATTCGTGTTGAGGGACAACGAGAAATGTTAACCTAACCAGACAGATGAAAATATGGAACAAAAACTGAATGGATATGAAAAGTTATGGAAAGTTTGCAGGAGAAGAGCATTGGAGATATATATGCCCTTTCGTCAAAACTAAGATTGATTGGATTTATTTACAAATTTCTTTTTTCCTCTTTCTTTAAAGATTTAGTATTGATAGCACATGAATGCAAAACAAGAATTTGATTTTCTATCTTTTTAAATGATAAAATTTACAGTAAGTATTGATCTTCTCTTAGAGACTGAAATGTTTTTCTTTACCTGTTAAGTAGTCTATTTTGGAAATAAAAAGTCTGTGTCATATCAGAATAATTTCCTATGCTTTATGCTGATGTTTTTGATGTTCTTAATTATTTACTTTTTTAAAAAAATAAATTTTGCGGTTTTTTTTACAATCATGTCATCACCTATATTTATTTTAGAATTTTTAAATTTTCATTGTTACACGGAGAGCGAGGTATTGTTTCACCAATCTTATTTAACCAAAAAGTCAGAAATCTTATTTAGCCAAAACGTAAATCTTGTAAGATTTTTGATATTTTGCCTTACCAGAATCAAATCTCACATGAATTTTTTTTGATATTTATGTTTCTTTGAGATTTCCCAGAAGACCCTTCAAAAATCTCTACGGATTTATCATTTCAATTAAATTTCGGAAAAAAAGAAATGTTAAAACTAATTATTTTTTGGTTATGTCCAATGCATGAAAGGTGGTCAAGAAAGTTATTTTAAAATGTTATTATTTTAAAATGTTGCATGCCACAAAAGTATCCTTATCTTCTTATGAGTGAGCCAACATCGGATCTTTAACCATAGTCATTTAAAGTCTAATGTCACCCACAAGTACTTTTTGTTTTCTGATTCTTCTCCAAAAACATTATCAATCACCCACAGAACACAACATTTCATCTTCAAAAAAAGGGAACTGTCACAGAGACCAGGGGAAAAAAAACTATGACTGATGCAATTCAGGAATATAGGCATTTTTGATGGCATCCCCTGTATTACTTTGAGACCATCCTATGAGGCTGAAGAAACAGTTCCAGAACTTGCTAGGAACTCCAAATCAATGCTGCTACTTCTCCTCCCACCCTCCTAACCTGGAGTCATTGATAGCTAAGACCTGACCTCTCAGTTCCATATTGGGTCCTTAGCATCTCCTAATCTTGTACCCCCACAAGGAAGCCCCACTAGTTGAAAGTGTGACGGGGGTCTTACACCTGAAGATACTGCCCTGCAGGCCACTCAGGAAGGTTCCAGCCCAAGATCTGGAAATATTCTCAACGGACTGTTCTGCTACCAAGTCTCAACATGTGGTCATCTTGTCTTAATGATGAGAAGCAGTAAAAGGAGAAATAGACTTACATTGCTGAGAGGTGAGAAGAATACCTCTCTAAGTAAAGGAGGTACTGTCCTTGGTTAAACTGCAGACAGACACCTCTGGGCCCTCTTTTCAACTATGTCTTATCCTTGGGCATTGTCTTCAAGCCTGCAAAGCTTAAAAGCAGTAATCCTGCTAAGGTCTGATTACCAAGAATTTTTTCTCCCTTGATATTTGACCAGCTCCTTCAGAAAAGTTCCTTACCCATTACCCTACCCAATCTCTTCTCTCTTCCCAATTATTATGGTCTTTATACCTAAGGCAAAAACGCTGATTGAAATCATCCTTGTTATTTTAATAAGTACATTATCAGAATAAGCTTCTCATTGACATATATATGGGTACATATATACACTCTGGTACATGTGATATATATATGAGACACATATTTTAACTGTGTATATACTCATATATATAATACATGTAAAATCACACTTATGAAAATATATAAAGGAATATAACCACTATTTAAAGCGGATATTCATCTTTTTCAAAATACTTATGTAAATATTCTGAATAAAACTCTATGCTATTCATGATGTAAACTCAGGTAAGTTACACAATTGAATGTTGCGATTCTTTTGTGGTTGCTATGTTATAGTCAGTGTTCTAAGTAATTACTCATATCAACCCTATAATGTAGGTATTATTGATGTTATCCTTTTGAATTTTGACAATTTATGGCAGCAAATAGAATGTATATAATTTTCACAAGGTCAGTCAGAGGATAAGTAGAGGGCCTGTCACTTCAGCCTGGATAGCTTGATGTTAGTCTGTTCTTGTGCTGTAAGGCTCTTTGGAGAATCGTAACATTAAGCACCAATGACGTGGCAAGGGGATTGGACCACTCTGGTTGCTGAATCAGATTTTCTGATCACACAAATGACTAAACTCCATGATCTAGATGCTGGATGTGTCATTGAACCCCTGAGTCATGAGGAGTTCCAGCAAATTATTTCAGACTCCCCCCAAATATTCCAGTGCTACTGTCACTGATTTCCCACACTTGTGTCTGCGATGTTCCCAAGGCAGAAAGCATCGACCTATATGTTATTATTATTATTATTATTATTATTGGTACTGGTAATCAAACTCAGGACCTCACACTTGCCAGGCAGTTGTTGCACTACTGAACTGACCCCCTGACCCCTATGTGTTAGATTTCCATGAGCTACACCATGCCATGCAGATATCGTAGCCCAGTGCAGTTGAGCCCTGAGACCTGCTTGTTGCTGGTCTGGCTTGTGTTTCTGTACCAGTCTGCAACTAAGTACCCTTGAGACCTAGTTTCCACCACGTGCTTAATAGTATTTTATTTTTTCTGTCTCACGTTTATTACTGGTACGTTTCAGGTATACATAATGATACCTGGAAATTCAGCACAGGGAATTTGTCCCTGCACATGCTGTGTCTTGTTTCTCCCCCCATTCCCCTCTCCTCCCTTCAACTCCTCTTCCCCTCATTTGCAAAAGCTTCATTTCCATTTTTTCCTCCTATTCTCTTTTTTCTTTCTTGTCTCTATCTTCTTTCCCCCTCCCCTTTCCTGGTACCCCTCCCCACTTGAACATTTTCCTACTCTTTCTCAATATCTACTCTGCATTTTGATCCTGATTCACACTTTTGGTTTCTCACTCCAGAAAAGCAATGTAGTGTTTAAACACAACCACGTTCCCGACTTTTGCTTATGCCTGTGCCTCGCTCTTCCTACTTTCCTTTACTAAGCATAGAGTTGCCAGTCTAGGTAAATATTTCCCTTGTCAATTTTTTTTTTTTTTTTTTTTTTTTTTTTGGTATCAGAGATCGAACTCATACCCTCACATCTGCCAGTCAGGCATTTACACCACTGAGCTGAATCCCTGGCCTTATTTTTTGAGACAGGGTCTCACTATGTAGTTCAGGTTGGCCTTGAACTCACCTTGTAGCCCAGGCTGGTCTCGAACTCACAATGTTCTTCCTGCCTCAGCCTCCTGAGTGTTGGAATTAAAGGGCTGCGCCACCATGCCCAGCTTCAGTTTATTTTCTTTAAGACAGATGTACAGATGTCCTAAGGTCCCAGGATCGTGCTGTGTGTGAACAGATTTTTCAAACCGTGGAGGAGTGCTGGTCACTTTCCCTATCTGTTTGTCTGCTTCTCAGATTTCCAAACATCTCTTGCTCCAGACCCTCAGTACTTTCACTGTTTACATCTGTCTAGTAATTACTGTTCCACTAAGCTGTCTTTGGGAGTTTTTCTATTTCTGTTAAGATGAGGTGAGGTAACTTTCCTTGGAAAGGAAACCATTATGCCTCATAGAAAGCTGTGAGGTAATTTCGGTAGTCCAGTAAGGAGTTAAGAGGACTCAACCTCAGACACTGCTCTGGTGACATGAACGGGGCAGGTTAGGGAACCGCTGGGCAACGTGCAGAAGAGGAGAATCATATAACAGGATTGAGTAGCTGGTTATTTTAGTCCCAGAAAATGAGAAAAATGACAATTAAGAACAACCATTAATTTTTTACAGCAATGTGTATGATTATCAAATAATACTGAATTTGTATGTAATGATACTAATTGCTTTTTTCTGTAATGTTTCATATAACCAGGTAAAAAACCTTAATAATCATATATTTGACAGTTTATGAAAGTGTTTCACATAATTTATAACATGACAAATTATTTATATATATCATATATGCATCTACTCCATTAATTGATTATTAAATATCCATTAGAAGAATAATTCTTCTAATAATGTAGTGAATTTGAATACTGTATTGTAGTTTGTAAAGTGTCTTATTTATTTGTTTAATTTTTGCTTTATAACACACAGTTACATTAATTTATTGTCTTATAAGGTCTACTAATGTACAACATATAGTAAATTCTACTGTTTTTACTGTATAGCTCTTTCAGTTTTGACAAACTCCAGCAGACATCTGGCCCTATCGCACTTACAATGAATGAAGCTTCCCTCTTCCCCTCCACTGCTCCCGGGCTCTGACACTTTCTGTTTCTGCTTCGGTATGTAATAGAAATGTAATAAAACCATGCGTGAGTTTTTAAGTTTACCTTCTGTCACTTTGCATAAAATATTTGAGATTCACCCAGGTTATTGCTTATGTGAATGGTCTCTGCATTTTTATTCCTGAATAAGGTACCATGATGTGCCAGAGTTTGCTGCCCATTTTCTAGCTGAAATATCTTTAGGTCACTTATGGACCTCACTGATTATTTATAAATCCACTATACTTACGTTGCTCTATTTTTTGATCTGAATTACTTAAAGTAATAATCCTAAAACATTTGCAAATTATGCACTGCATCCCCCATTTTCAGACAAAATAATTAAATCATTTTCTTAAAGTTAAGCAGGTAGTAACTGGTAGGAATTTTAGAAAGGTTAGAATTTGTGAAGTGAATGGGCTAACTCAATTATTGCATGACAGTGCACGTGCTGTCGTGCTTACAGCTGTGTGCACATCCGCACACAGATGCACACGTGCTTCTATGTCTTGGCTCAGGGGATGGCTGTTCTAAATTTGACTTAGCACAGCCGCACTTCTGTCCACAATAACTGTACCAGTGTTCTCCCTCCAGTGATGCCCGAAGGCTCTAGAACCCCTCACCTCTGCCAACATTTGTCATGTTTCAGCTCCCTAATTTTTTTGGTGCAACTTTAAACAAAGATCTGACGATAGCAGATGATAATTTTCCATGAAAAACACAATAGAAATGGAGTTTTAGACTGATCAATTCATCAGCGGTGTGCAGCAAATGTGAAAAGGCAGAGTGATGAACAGGAGGCTTGCTGGCAGACGTGCGCAGGTCTCCAGATGGCTGAATCGCTTGAAAAGGACAATGCATTTGGGACTAAGAAGAAAATGATCAAATCAAGTGACCTGAGGGTGGAGGAAGGAGTTGGTAACTGATGGTGATAGCTTTTAGATTAAGATGGCTACCAAAATAATGGTACGTACCTGTGACTTACATGTATTTATACTACGGTCAAATTTATTTTTTGTAATAAAAATCTTCTGTACCTTAAAAACTTTTAAACTCTGGTTTGCAAAGCAGGCATTTATAACTGGTGGCAAATCCACTGACAAAGTGAGCCTGGGGTGTCGGGCAGGCGAGGCTTTCTCTGTGCTTCCTCCTTGGAGTGCTCAGACTGAAGAAATTTCCTCTGTTGAGACTGGTTCATTTTATACCAGGATGCATGGCTATGGGGTTTTGTTATTCTGCATTTAGCTAAAAGCTATTTTAGATCCAAAACATAAATCTGAATATGGTACAGTGACGATTTAATATTCCTTGTCAAATTTAATTTGATGCTTGATTCATTGATAGATGACACTGATTGTGAGCCCTGATCTTGGAACTAAGAAACTATAAAATACCATGGAATGTATTTTTAGGAAGCTTCTTATACTGCATTTAAAAGGCACATAGATAATATAGTTTGTTTACAGTATTAAAATGCCTTTTATTCTTGTCATATTGGTAGTTTTTCTTCATTTTGAGGATCCTAAATTTGTTTCGGAATGGACCTAGAAGGTATTAAATTATAAACAAAATGTTAATGCTGGGATTTGTTTTGTCAGCTTCTATATTAGGGTTGTGTTACTCAAAGGCTAATAATCCTTGCCCATGTGCTAGCTGCCATTTTAAGTGTTTATTCATATTGAATCCTATCATTCAACCATGACCTATCATTTTCTGTAGTCTACAGCTAAGAAAAACAAAGCATAGATGTTAGTTACCTTGCCTATGGTATCACAGCCAGCTGTCCTGAGCTCAGGCTAAGGTTTGGAATCAGTATGATAATAGATTATGACATCATGCAGTTGAGAACTGGCATCAGAAAATTTCAATAAGAGCTGAAAGCTTTTTTCTCTAATTGATCTTTGTGGCCAGATGCCTATCTTGCAAAAGTTTTCCTTTTCACTTCATAAATCAATTATTTATTATATTTGTAAGTCCAAATATCTCTGAGGTTAAACTTAATTTATATCTTTAATAATATTTTTGGCTAAGTATGCCATGCCACACTAGATCTAAGCACTGAAATACTGATCTTGGTGGCTTAATATATATTTCAAGAAGAATCAGTTTATTTATTTATTAATTAGGGTTAGATGCTGGGAATATGATGACGAGTGAAAACTGCCTACAGTTCATGGGATGTGTGGTAAAGCACACTGCACATTGTGCGGCATAAAGAATGTGCTGTAGAATGTTACTGCACTGGAATTCCTAGAGCATTTAACCTCATCCCTAGGGAAACCTTCATAGCAAGATGATGTTTAAGCTCCTCTGACATTGGAAAGGGATGGGTCTCAGTGAGGAGAGAAGTAGAGAGGAAGATCAAGGCAAGGGTGCTGGGGATTAGATGGGAAGTTACAGGAAAAGTTACTAGCATACTCAGTTTGTATTCTGATGCTATCACTAAACACACAGAATAGGAAAAACAAAGGCTTTTGCATCTCATACTTTCAGAGGCCAGGACAATGGTGTTGTGTTATTCTGTTTTTCTTCTAAGACCAAAGATGTTAATGTAGAGTTGTTTGTTCTAAACTAAAACTTCAGTATTCAGATTTAATTGCAGTGTTGACACTTTGGGATAAATAAGTGGGTTTTGGGTTTTAGTTTGTCAGTCGGTGTCTAAAATGTTTGTCATCACTGAGCTAGAATGTCAAAGGGTCACACGGTGTAAGGCCCTGTTACGGTTGATACACTGTGTCAACTAAAAAGTCTAGAAGCTTAACTAAGTAACTCAGCAGCTCGCCACCCTGGGGTGTAGAGGACACATCTGCACCCCTTAGGATGTTGTTCATTTGAGAAGGTCACAAGTTTAAATGATTCAGCAGGGGGCCAGGATTCTTACTTTGTAAACATCTTCAGCCTGTGCCAGAGTAAGGCACAGAGATGGGGTGAGTGCTACTCTCACCCGAGGGGTGTAGCCTACTTACAACGTAAAGAAGGAAAAGAGGTGTGCCCCCTTTTTTTCTCTTCTGCTCTTGTGATTTTTGGCATCTGCTGCAGCCGCCATGAATGGCTGCCCCTTTGCCACGCGCCACCCTGCTTTGGAGCCAGCAGAGTACAGACTGAAACTTCCACAAACTATAAGCTAAATAAACCTTTCTTTCCTTCATTTTGGGTGTCAGGTATTTTGTCTCAGCAACAAAGGAAAAGTGAATAAGACAGGCCCTTTGTTCTGAAGGGGAAGTCCTGCAGAGTTCCAAGGAATCACAGGCCATCACATGGAGAGAGAAGTTCAATCAGGGGACAAGGGAAAACTGACCTTTACAACAGATCCACTCCCGAGATAACTTGTCAACCCATTACTTCTTTATTTCGTGACTGGACTAATCCATTCCCCAGGGCAGAGACCCTCATGGCCCAATCAGTTTTTAAACATTCCACCTGGTCTCACCTCTTAAAAATTCACATTGGAGATGAAATTTCAGCTAAATATTGATGGGGCCATTCAAACCACAGCTGACTTGATGAAAAAGTTGCAATTTCACTTCAAGATAAATTACTCACTAAGTATCATGGTACATGCCTGTAATTCCAGCACTCAGAAAGGTTGAGGCAAGTGGATCACAGTGATTTCGAGGACAGCTTGGGCAGCATAGCAAGTTCAAGGCCAGCCTGAACTATGTAGTGAGACCCTGTCAAAAAAAAAAAAAAAAAAAAAAAAAGAAAAGATAAATTACTTACAATCTTGGGATGTAGAGTGTCATGATCAAATATAAATTACTCTAAATAGACCTTTGTTATATGAATATAAAAACTTGTACAGAAAGTGTTTTCATGTTACCCATTTTCTATATTTCTATATCTTTCCATTATCCTTTGTCAAAATGGCATCAATGATGTCATACTAAGCACCTATTTGCTGTGATGTCATAAAAGAAATCCCCAGTGGCCACTGTCCTGTTTTCTGCTTATGATAATATTCTCCCCACAGCCTGCAGCAAGGTGGCTTTCAAAGAAAATATTGTAGTATTATGGAAAATGCAAACTTAGTTCTGATGTCTAAAACAATTAGAAGGGCAAAATATAAACTGCAGTATTTTTCCTTAATAAATGTGTATATTATGTTTTTAGTCATCAGTTGGACTTCTATGTGATTTGTTGACATTCAAAAAAAACCTTGTAGAACACTTTCCTCTCTTGCCATTTTTAAGATATAATTTACATACAATAAAACTCACTCTCTTAGGAGCTGTTCTGTGAATTTTGTCTCTGCTCCGCAGTCAGGCTACCATTACAGCAAAGGCAGGTGACAGCGCCATTGCGCCTCCAGATTCTCTGGGTTCTACAGCCAGCAGGCCCTTCACACCGTTTCTGGCAAACACGAGTCTCCTTGCCATCGTGACACTTTGCCATTTCTAGAATAAGATGAACTCTTTGTGTGTGACTTTTTCACTTTTCATAATGAAGTCAAGATACTTCTCTACTATTGTATTTATTAGAGTTCATTTGTCTTTTTTTTAGAATTTTTTATTATATACTAATTGTACATATTTGTGGGACACAGTATATTTTAACACACACACACACACAACATATATATATATGTATATAACTTGTTCTTACCAAAATGGGATAATTAGCATTTTCATCTTATTACTTCTTTTGAATGGACTCTTAGAGATCCTCTCTTCTACTTGATAAAATATGCAATAGCTTATTGTGAATTGCATTGTCACCTCACTGGGAAACAGTACATGAGAACTTATCAATTCTAACTGTGTTGTGGTACCCATTATCCGTTCTTCTCCACTACCTTTCTTGTACTCTTCTCGGTAATAACTGTTCTATATTTTTCTTCCTTTTGGAGACCTCCATACTGTTCTCCACAATGGCTGTTCTAAACAACACACTCACTAATAATATGTAAAAGTCCCCTTTTCTCCACAACCTTGCCAGCATTTATTATTATTGTTTTCTTTTTGATAATATTTATTCTAGCTACAATAAAATGATATCATTATAGTTTTGATTTGCATTTCCTGGTGGTTGATATTGAAAAAAGTTTTTCAACTTAAACTCTAGCAAATAAAACATAACAAACTATCAAAAATATTACCCATTGTGCTCAAGTGAGGTTTATCCCAGGTATGCATCTTTGTGCAATTTTTTCTTTCATGCGTCACACTTTAGGTGTTGTATTTAAGTTTTATTTTTTGCTTTTGGTTATTTTTGCCTTGTCCAAAATCACAAGGATTTTCTCCTTCAAATTCATCTGGATTATTTACAGTTGGACATTTCATTTGGGAAATCAGTGGTGTTATTTAACCATATTGGCTCTCAAAAGTGTTTTTTTGTTTATTTGTTTGTTTGAGACAGGGCCTCTCTATGTAGTTCAGTTTAACTTTGAACTCACTATATAGCCCACATTGGCCTCAGATTTGTGGTGATCCTCTTGCCTCAGCCTCCTGAGTGCCAGGATTACAGGCGTGCACCATTGTGCCTGTCTCAAAAGTCGATTTTTAATACCTGAAATTTCTTGTGTCATAAATGTCACGTTGCTAACTTGTGGCCAACTTCATCCCTGTTATTTACTTATGGGAAGTCAATAAATGAAAAAAATTAATCTTTTTTTCTTTTTTCCAATAGAACTGTAAGATTTCAAACACACGCTAAATTAGCTTTCTTCAGAAGGTAGCCATAGATATTCATTTTGTTACACATGAGTATTCATTAGTTCCTGGGACATGTGTGGCAAAACTGTGCTTTCTCAATTATATATCTGTGGTATTTCTGTTAAAAATCAATTTACTATATATCTTTGAGAATATTTCTTCACTCTATTTCATTAGCATTTATGCCCAAAATTTCTGTAATACTGCACTACTTTGAACAATAACTTTATACTAGTCTTGCCCGGATATAAACGTGTGAATCAGTAAAATTATTTGTTTCTTTCTTTAGAAATTTTGCTATTAAGTTCTTCCTTTGCCTTTAAATCTCTGTTTTATGTGTTTTAAATTCTGTGAATACATATTTAAGACTGCTATGTCTCCTTGGATAACTGGTCTGTAATCATTACATAATATTTTCTGATACTCTGAACAATGTCTTTGTTCAGAAGATTATTTTGATATTAAAATAGCTACTCTAAACTACTAATATAGCTTACTTTTTATTAGTATATGAGTGTTTTTTTTTCTTTTAACCTATCTATGCTTTTATAGTTAAAGTGTATTTTATTGTGGTCAGTATATAGTTAGGATTTGGACCTTTTCTTTCCAAACTAAAATCTCTGTTTTTCATTCAGTGATCAGAGCAAACTTACAGTAATTGTTACTACTTCATCAGTTGGATTGAAATATATCATCTTGAAAACTTTTATATCTGCTTTGTCTGTTTCTTTTTTAAAATTTATTCTACTTTTATTTTTGTTCGAGTACTTTTTATGATTTTGTTTTATCGTTATTCCAATTATTATTTGTAAATCTTTTAAAATTGCTATTAGTGATTGGTTCATGGTTTAAAATATGCATGTTTTACTAAGATATTAATGAAAAATAAAATTGTTGATATAGTTCTGTGTTTGAAATGTTTAAATCAAATGAATTAGTATGTCTACAACAACATATAATTATTTTTCTTTTAGTACTTCTGAAATCTTTTCCCTAGGCAGGAAACTATGCACCTTTATCAGTGAAATTATGCCTTCAAATAACTTCACACTATTTCACATGTACTTCAGTGATCTCACAAAAGTATATTTTTAACACATTTCTACTGTTTTTTAGCAACTTACGTTATATATCTTACTTACATACATTAAAACACAAAACACATTGCTACTGTACATATTTGCTTTTCAGGGTATACGTTGCTTGTATATGCTTTGGAGAGTAAATCCTTATTTAGAGTAATAAAAAATAAGAAATAAATTTAAAATACCTTTATTTATTTGATTTCCCACACTCTTCATTTTTTTTTTTTTAATATAGATCCACACTTTCATTAGTTTCATGTTCCTTCTGTGCTGGTTTTCTTCCTTTAATATTTCTTGTAGTGTGAGAATTGTGGGAATGAATTCTCCTGACAAAGCACATCTTTGGTCTGGATATGTTCCCCCTTCAGTTTGAAAGATCCATTCTCTGAGTATAGACTTTAAATATGTCACTTTGTCATCTTCTGACTTAAATGGTTCTTTAGGAAAGTTATGTTGTGATTCTTATCTGTGTTCCTCTGTTCACAGTATTTCTTTTTCTTTTTCAGCTTTTCAGCAGTTTAAAGTTGCTGGCCTACGTGCACACTTTATTTTCTTCTATTCTCTGTGCTACCTGGGGCACCATGGTTGCCTGCTGTGTCTCTCCCTTGTCAAGTACACAGGGCTTCACCGTCCCTGTCTCCAGTTCTGGAGGCCAGTCTACAGAGCTCGGAGGGCTCAGAGTTTGCAGGCTGCTCTGGTTGGAATTCCTGCACTTATCTGAAGCATCAGCTTGTTCATTTATTTTTGATGTGCATTATGTATATGAATGGAGAGTTAAAATGTAGTAAAAAAGGGCACAATCTTGAATAGTTATAAAATGAAAAAAAAAAAGGAAGTGGTAAGTGAATCTTACTGAGATTGAGATATTGTGGTCAAGATCTCTCAACAGGGTAAACTCAATTTTTCTGAGTCTGAAATGGTTGGCATTTCCTATCATACATTGTGATTTTTTTAAAGTCAAAAAAACTGACTATATGATCCTTTGTGGGTAACAGGTTGACAGAAGGCATAGATTTGATCTCCAAATTAAGGAAAATGTTAATCGCATCATAATTTAAAAAACATGCATAATACAGTAATTTTTCCCATTTTGAGGTCAGAATTATTGTTGCTGTTATAATTACTATGTAATTATGATGATTACATGTTTATTCTAATGATTTAAGTAAGTATCTTCATGTGGTCTGAATTTTTGTATCTCCCTGAAATACATAAGTTGACAGTTCTCAGTGTAATAATATTAAGAGGTGGTTAGTGTGCTTACAAATAAAGCCTGAGGAAACAGTTTTCCTCCTTTTCCCTAAGAGCATCCATCTATGAAGAAAGGTGTCTCACCCTCATGGAAACTCTGTGCACCTAGCCTTCAGAATTCTTTTTTTTTTTTTTTTTTGGCTGGGTCTCACTATCTCTCTATGTAGTGCAAACTGACCTTGAACTCGCTATAGAATCCAGGCTGTGCTCACACTTGTGGGGATCCTCCTGCCATGGCTGTCCAAGTGCTGGGATTACAGGCATAAGCCAGCATGCCAGGTCAGCCTTCAGAATTCTAAGTGATAATTTCCACTATTGAAAAATTGTCCAGACTAAGATATTTTGTTACATGGACTAGATACTACTTAATTAAAAGAATCAAAACATGATATTACAGTAATACTATTATAGATCTTCATGAAATAAAGGTATGGAGTAATAAATTAATTTAAATGGAGTTTATCTTTCAGATTTAGAAGGCTTTTTTTACCACTGATTTCAGTAAACTACATGGGGTGATCAAAATATACAGCAGATAGTCACATTTTAAAAAACTAACAGTTAAAAGCACATTGTCATTCACTTCGAATACACTTATCTCATCTTTTCACTATTTTTTGAAGCAGTTCCAGAAATCTTCATTTGTGTCTTTACCAAGTGTGATAAAAACTATGGTGAATGCTGCTAAATGTCATCCACTGGAAACACAGACTCATGAAGACATTACGGTGTGTCCTCATTCACTTTATTCATCAGATTTGTTATCACATGTCGTCTGATTCTTCCCTAAAGTCAAAGTGGTCATGATAGGTAAATGTTTGAATCAAGCTGGGACAGTGCAATGAAAGCCATGAATGAGTACTTCCAGTATTGCTCCAGAAAGTGCCAAGAACAGTGGGGCAAGAGTGCTCAAAGTGAGGGGCAATATTTTGAGGGGGATTGTCTTGGTTACTTTTCTCTCATTGCTGAGACAAAATACGCAATGCCTAAAGTTAAGGAAGGAAAAGATTATTTAGCTCACAGTTTGTGGATGTTTCAGTCTATATTCAGCTGGCTCCAAGGCAGAGTGGCACATGGCAAAGAGATAACTGTTCATGGCAGCAGAAGACAGCAAAAGCAACAAGAGCAAAAAGGGGGAGGAGAAAACCTGTTTTCCTCCCTTATATTGTATGCAGGTTACCCTCCTTAGGGCAGGGGTAGCACTCATGCTCCATTCCCAGCACAGAACCAATAACAAACTCTAAATTCAGCCTCCTCTGAAAAGACTGATCCTTGTGACCACACAAGGTTTTGGGGGAACAACCAGACACAAACCATAACAGGGATAAATAGTTATGTGTCTTTTACTGTAATAATTTTAAAAATTCACTTTTTTATTATCATACCTTATATGTTGTGACGATCCCGTATCTTTGATAACACATGAATAGAAACTCTCCTTCTACTTCTTGTATTTTCATGGTAATGTAAAGTCTATTAGCACTGACTTGCTTCCACAACTTTTGGGACATGAAATTGAAATAGCGTAGAAAAAAGTAAAACACAAAACAAAACAAAACAAGACACTAAGCACTCCTCTTAACCTTATCGAAGCAGGCACTCTGTTTCGTCCTGCCCTGGGACAAAAGTAACTAATGTGGCTGATGTTGCAGCCTCTCTACAGAAATGTATTCGTCACCCTTGGGTCTGAAGGTGTTTCACATTTCATACCTGAGTGTCAGCAGAGGGGAGCTGAGCTACTTCTCATAGACAGGAGATCACTGCTGCTGAGAGGTGGACATGTCTTTTGTTTGTTATTCTGTTCCGGGGTAAGGAAGGCAACCTGGACAGAGAGAAAGATCCATTCTCTGTGTGTGAGGGCATGCCTCCTACCAATGTGCTAACAACTTGCTTGCCTAAAAGACTGGTCGTCAGTGTTTCTATGTGACTAGACAGTTGTACCAAATGATTCCATAAGGAGAACCTTCTGTGCACCAAGTACTGAATAGGGTGAGCAGGGTCCAGTGTTACAGGTATGTAAAGCAGTATGTTTCCTAACTGAAATACACAACAGGAAAATTAGTTAACACAACATTTGAGTGCCCAAGTGTCAATAAGGACTCTTTCATTTCAGTCAGGGCAATAAGTGAGTTGAAGGATAAGAAAAGATATCTTAGTTAATATGGGTAGCTGGGGAGAAAGGAAGCATGTATACGGTAGATTCAGCATTTGCCTGTCCTGTTATGAGAATTTGTAATTTCAGGAAGAGAAAGGAGAAAGCCGAAAGTTTTCTGTTGAGCAGATTTTGAATGATTATAAGTAGGGTATTCAAAAACATTCTGAAGATTTTATATAAAGAAAATATTAAGGGAAGTTATACCAGATAGCATCAGAGGAAACGGACAGAATAGTTGTTGACAGGAATGACAGACGAGATGAAAGAGTAACAGGAAAATATATTGGTGGGCAAATAAACCAGTAAGTGTGTGGTAGCAGGCACACACACACACACACACACACATACTGGTAATGAGATAAATATAACCATATATGAGTGACATTTCTATTAGGTGCGTGGTTAAGGACAAGGTATTTAATTTCTGAAGTAATGAATCCTACTGATTCCCTAGCCTAGACTGGTAATAATATCATCTTCAGAAGTTCCAAATTAACACTATTTTATCATTCTTGAAAAGCTCTCAAATTTAAAATGTGGTACTGAGGACTGCTACTCTGTTTTGAGAATGTATCTTACACAAATGAGTCAGAGATGGTCTCAGTATATGGACCTCTATTTTGTTTTTGTTGCTGTTTTCTCTTTTTCTTTTTTTCCCCTTTTCTTCTCCTTCTCCTCCTCCTCCTCCCCCTTTGCTCCCCTCCCTCCTCCCCCACCTTTCCCCATACTCTTTCTTCTTCTTGTTTCTGTACTAGGGATTGAAGCTAGGGCCTTCACACTGAGCTACATCCAGCCCTTGTCCCTTTCCTCATTTTTTCATTCCTTTTGAGACAGGGTCTCACAAAGTCACTAAGTTGCTCAGACTGTGATAGAATTTGTGGTCCTCCTGCCTGAGCCTTCTGGAGTGCAGGAATTACAAGTGTGTTTCACCATGAAGAGCTGGTCCCTAGGTTTTTGGAAAATATTCATAAGAAGTTGTAAAATTGACAAGCCCACAGGCACTGAACTCAAATTTTTACTTATCCCGTAGTTTTAAAATTAGCACCGATTTCATTTTGCCAGTTAGTGCCCCTCACCTGTGCCTGTGCTGAGAACCAGTGCCAGTGCTTGTTGCCCACTGATCAAGAAGACCCTACTGATTCTCTCCTGTGGAACTCCTGGATCGCTTTGCTGAGCTCCGTCACCCAGAAACCCCCAGACACAGAAGTCCTGTCTGCTGGAAGTCCCCCCGCCTGCCCTCTCCAGAGAGTGGCCCCTTGCCATTGGCCTCTTTGTTGGTGAGTGACCTGAAGGGGGCATTTCCTATCTCAGACAGCTTTGCTCAAGCCCTGCCTAAGAAGGGTTAGACTTTTTCCTCAGTCAGCCTTCGCATTCTCGCAGTGGCCCCGCTCCAGGGTGAAGGGATTGCTAACCTGGACAGGAGAAGCTCACCTGACTCTTTGGCTTTTCCAGAGCTGCTAGAAGGAATCGCAGTGGTGCTGAGACCAATTAATATGTGTGTGTTTTACAGAATCTTGGTCAGCGCCCATCAACAGAATTTTGTTTTTCTGAAAATTGATAAGAAAATTTTGTTTGTGTAACC
Organism: Dasyprocta punctata; assembly: GCA_004363535.1. Taxonomy (NCBI): domain Eukaryota; kingdom Metazoa; phylum Chordata; class Mammalia; order Rodentia; family Dasyproctidae; genus Dasyprocta; species Dasyprocta punctata. The sequence goes on along the minus strand of RJWM01012374.1, from coordinate 12,339 downwards.
AAGGGACTGGGACTGAGAAATGGTTCATCTCCAGGTCTGTGTAAATCCATGTGATGAAAATAAACCTCCCTCCCACAGTTGTTTAAAAATGTGATGTGTACCCAGTGAAAGTTAGCAATGGCAGTGCATGAAATGTTACGCAAAAAACCTCTGGCTATCATGACAGAGACACTGTTGCGAGGTCCAGCTCAGTCATGGGTCTTGCCTTATCCTTTTGTCCACCATCAGAATAATTTGTAATGCTTTCCAGAAGCATGGAGGCCAATTGCTGAACAGCCATCTCTGTGGATAAAAAGGGACCGTGCTAAGCATTTCTGTGAGCTCCAACTGCCCCTATTTCTATTTCTAAATTTGAGAGATGCAATCTATGTTTTGGGGGTGATGATTACACAGGTTTTTTTTTTCTTCTGGTACTGGGAATCAAACTCACGACCTTGCGCTTGCCAGGCAGGTGCGGTTCTGCTGAGCTAAACCCCTGGCCCTGATTGGACATTTCTTAAAAAACCAAATTCCTTACAAACATGTACCCTGCTGATAATGCCAATTAATAGAAACTTCAACGAACTCTGCAGATATTTAAATATGTCTTTGTAGATTAGTTAAATGTGATTAGGAATCAGGAGGACAACCTGCAACATAATAAAAGAAAAAGATGCATATTAAATGGTAAATATGCAGTTTTGAAGGCAATTCTGAGCCTAAGAGCCTAAACATACGACATCTGTGTTCATCATATGACTTCACATTGAGCTTGTTTTGAGACTTACAGCACCTAATGCCCAGCGACTGTCTACATCCTTCTTAGCAACAAAGGATAATTTTAGCATGCGGTAATTCTAAACTATTTTCTTCCTTTCCTTCCTTACCCTACTATACAAGAAGCCTGCCCTGATTTTTTAAAATGTATTTAACACTTAGGTAAGTAAGCCTTGGAATCAGGAGGTGTTAATGACTCACCTAATTAGCTGATACATCATTAGGGCCCTGAGCTATGTTTTTCCACAAAGAAACCTTTCCTCTGCACATGGCTTTGCTTTTTCTGTGGCTTTGCAGAAGTTATGAGCAAACAGTACCCTCACCAATGCTGCAATTTATTACGTGTTAATGATATGCCAGACACTGTGCAGTTGCTCCACATATATTAGCTGTAATGGCAAGACATCATGAAGAGAACTAAAGTACACTTTTAGGTATTAAGAGTTTGAAATTAATGACACATATTCTATGAATCCTATGACATCAGTGTATGCATCGTTCAAATGATTGCTCTTCGCGACCGAGGATTGTCAGTTTGTACTACTGTAGGACAAATGAAGAAAGATGTAGGCACCCTGGACTTAGGCGCACCCTCCATATATGTGAGACAGAAAGAAGAGGTCAGAGCCTCCACTTTCCCCACAGCCATTAAAGGGTGGGGACCAGACTAGATTGTGGCTGTCACACCCCTCCCCTACAGACACTGATGTCATATCTGTGGAGCAGCCAAAAACCATCACACCTAAAGACAAAGACTGGGGAGACACGGGACCCATTGCTGGCATTCCCTGGGGTCCTTGAACCACAATGGGTCATGATCAACACTCTAGTTCGTCCTGGAGATGCTACAAAATTGAAAGCAGCCATGGTTGTTTGGGCCTGCCTTTTTTCTGGAAGGCAGGAACTGTCTGGCAAGTTCTCACCTAGCAGGTGAGGTGCTCTAGACACCCCAAGGGCACTGCAGGAGATGCAGTGCTTCAACAGGGTGCGGCACACGTATCACACTTGGCCCCGCCCACTCTGGGTGCCCCCCCCCGCCCCGCCAAGGCCCAGCTCCTCTAGAGGGGATTCCTCCTGTACACCAGAAGCTCCTTCCGCACCCTGGGCCGGTGGCTGAGTCCTCACTGCACCCTGATTCTCTGTCCCAAAGCCTGAATCTTAGTAAAAGTTACGCTGACCTGACCCGGGCTGCACTAACAGGTCCTGGTGACACTAAGGTTTTTTTTAATCCTGCAGCTTTCCTGAGACCTGAGGTGACAGCTGAGACTAAAGGCCTGCAACAGCCAGGGCCTTAGGCCACAGTGAAGGCCCTGCAGAAGCCTAGGTAGAATCGAAGGCCGGAAGCCCCAGGCCCCTGGGAAGGAGGAGGACCCAGGCGGGGAGCAGCAGTGGGCGGAGCACCTCGGAGAGGCCCGCGGGTGCTGGCGGGGCCCAAAAGCAGCAAAAGGGCTGCACATCTCAGGTGGTGCCGGCAGCGGTGACTAGAAGCCAGGAGTCCAACCCTAGGAGCTGAGAGGGGCTGGCGCTCCAGGTCCCTGGGAGTCACTGGTACTTACAAGCAGGAAGCTGTGACCTTAAGGGAGCAGCACTTTTCCCATTGGCGATTGACACGGATCTGATAGAAGCTAACTGGCATCGTATTTATAGTAATATTCTTTTACACTAGCAATGCGTGCTCCTAAATTTTGTTCTCTTTAGTATATAAAGCACAAAGACATGGTTAATTTGCAGACACTATGTTCTTGTCATTTCTTTAAAAACTATAGATTTGCAATACGAATAAAGAAAAAGGGAGTAGTAGTTCTTTTACTTAGAAATGTTTAATAATTAAAATGTGGTGTATGATTTACATCAATATGATTTTAAAATTTGTTTAAAAAGGGTTAAAAATGTGAGAATGACCACTCTGCAAAAGTTGCATGCTTTTTATGTGTAGCTTTCTTTTATCTTCTTTTTTATGTGTGAAGTGTTTTAAACATAATGGTAGCACTCTTCTACTACTATTAAGTCCATTCAGTAGAATTAGTTAATACTGAGGGACATCATGGAGGAAAATAAAGTCTCTCTGAGTTTCTCCGTGGTACTCTGAAAATTTTAGCCTCCCGGAAGTTCTTTTGAACCTGTATCTGCAGCCATCTGTGTGGTTAGTTGCTCAGATCGCCAAAAGAAAGGATAATCCAGTTTCCTTGGATGGGACCAAACACTTCCAGCCTGGACTAGGCCCCAGGAGATCTCAAGACCACAACAGCTTTTCCCAAGATATTGAAAGTTAAAAGAGATTAAATGTTAGAACTTGGAGACATGTGCAGGTTTTAAATCCGGGACACTTGGGGCTATTTGGACTCTGCAGAGATTCTATTCGCCATCGTTTGATGGAGTTAGAAGAATTCAGACCCATTATATTTTCAAAGACATTCTTTGAAGGGAGGGAAGAGCTGTCAGCATTCCCCCCATTTTCAAGGAAAAGGATTTTTCCTTCTCCCCTATTTATTCCTCAGCACTCGCACAAGCTAACTGAGCTGGCTTCCTGGCACAGCCCGTGCAAAGCCTGGCAGATGAGCCTATGGCGGAACTGCAGTGCTCTTGTCATTAATCCAACATGGGCCCTAAATGCCTTATTTATAAATTCAGGATAAAATTATTAAAGATTAAGATTAAAAGTCCAGCAATCTATATTTAGCATGTGAATACATGGTATACCATTTAATAGATTTAGAACTTCAGAACTTTTATATGTGAAATAATACAGTATTGTGTCATTTCTGTAGGTGTTGGAATACTTCCTAATGTTATACTTTTGACTTTACACTCTTGAAAATGATGTGGTTCATATCTTTAAACAATATATTCTGAAAAAGCATCAAATTTAAGAACTGCATTTTTAAAGTTATTTTACTTTATACCTTTGTATGGAAATCATCAATTGTAATTAGGCTTATTTGATTCAATTACATGCCAAAGTATCAGTTTTTACTTACTATGATGTAAATTGAGCTTTAATGTTTATCTTGATGAATGGCAAAAAATATGCATGACTGTCACCAAAAATAATGCCTAATTCATTGTTTATTTTACATGTACATTTTAATGTATCATCACTTGGAATTTTCTACCCTTATTTTATGAATGCAGTTTGTTGATCAGAAACATTTGTTATCAACAGACTGGTTGTGCTGTTTTATAACATTTAGTACTGAGCTATAAACATACTAATTCACTGAGCTTTTTACTTTAAACCAGTAATTTGGTTATTTGCTTGAAAAATTCCTTTGCCCAAGAGACAATTTAAAGACTCTTTGTGTATAAAGCTTTAGTAAAATTTCACTTGAGAAGACATTAAAATACTTAGTGTAAAATAGATGATGCTATGTAATTTTAGCCACCAATTAATCAATCATAATACACAATGTTATCCATGCATTAGCTTAGAAAAAGTTCATGGTTTAGATGAGGAAAGTGGCTACTAATCTAAGAAAAAGTGTGGACATGCTTATTTTAGCAGACTTGAGAAAGGAGTGGGGAGGAACAGGAAAGAAAAGGGTTAAGAATTATCCTGAACAGCAGGATCACAAAATAGCATCATATATTGTTACTCCAAAATGCCCTTTGTTATCTCAGTGTAAGAATGAATGTGTGTGTGTATATACTGTGGTGTGAGCTCATGCCTCTGCACTGGGTTATATCTCCAGCTCTTCTTAAATCATTTTTTCTATATTTTAAGACAAGGTCTCCCTAAGTCCTTGAATTGCCCAGGCTGGGGTTGAATTTGGGATCCACCTGCCAAGCCTCTCCAAGTGGTGGCAAAGGAGGCCTGCACCATTGGGCCTCAGTCGTCTCAACTTTTTGCTAAAGCATTATGTAAAGTGTCAGCGGGTAAAGAGTGGACCAGGAGGCTTTTCAGCTTCACTTCTTTCTGTATATATTTCCTGTAGCCTGTGAGTTAGAAAAAGATAAGCAAAAATAATGTAGGAGATGCTTCTCACTTACAGTGATTTATGAAAAGTAAGCATGTGATATGCTTCACTTAAAATATATATAGCTTTGCTATTGACAAAGGGACCAGAATAGATGGAAACAAAAGCAAAGGAGAAGTTTAACTAGAAACCTAATCTAGTACGTGATTAAAGTGGAGAGAGATGGTAAATACAAGTGGATCTCATCATGGGCAGAGAGCTTTGTCAAAGCTTCACAAAAACAGGATCTTCCGTAAATTCTTCCCAAGTTAAATAATAACTATTTGGGAGAGCAAAAAGTGACATGAAACCTGAAAACTATAGGAATAAAATGTAATGGTTTTATAAGATCATTTAATTTTCATCTCTTTAGGAAAAGGCAGGGCATTTTCCCTTAAAAGTCCCTTAATGCTGAGTAGATCTTTGAAGACAGAAGACAAAAGAAGACAAAGAAATGAAAATCAAAACATTGCCCAATGGGTGAAAAATGTGCAGGATAAAAAGAGTCATCAGGTCACTGACTCCTTATCATTTCTATTCTGCTGTGTTAGTTAGCTTCTTGTCCCTATGACAAAATACCTGAGAAAATCAACTTAAAGGAGGGAAGATTTATTTTTACAGTTTCAGAGGTTTCAGTCCATGGTCACTTGGCTCTGCTGGTGTAGCTGTTCATTTTCTGGAGGCAAGAAAGCACAAGGAGAGAGAGGAGGACCCACAGAAATGATAAGGTATAATCATCAAGGACATAATCTACTTCATCAAACTATCCTATAGCTTGCAAAGTTTCCACTACTTCCCAATATCTCATTAATTTATAAATTCAGAAATGGGTGATCACATTTACAAGGTCAGAGTCCTCATGGTTTAGTCCATTCCCAAGGACTACTCCTCTGAAAACCAAAGAATTAGGAACAAAACCTACAACACATACGTTTTGGGAATACATTGCTATGATAACTGCTGTGGTCTTTACACCTTGTTCACAGCTCAGTACCTTGTAGGAAAGTCCTGAGGAGTAGATAGAAAAAGAAGGGAGAGGGAAAATTAAGTTTTGACAGCTCTTTCTAATATACCACTCGTTCATTTTATTTTTACTATCCACCAATACGTATTCATAAGGGAATTCCTTAAAGTGATTATGCCCTTTTTAAAAATTTGAGGAGAAAGCAAAGGATGTATAAAACTCAACTTGGCAAAGAAAAAATACACTAAGGAAAGCTAGTGCAAGAAACCTCGTTACATTTTTGGTATGACTTATTTTTGTTTGTACTACAATCATCTCTTCTGTCACAGTGACTTCTGTGCATATATTTGAGTTCAGACATTAGATCATAATTTCATTCTTATGGCAGTCAAATAGTACATATATGAAAAATAAGATACCTGTCTTCTCTAACCATTATATGAATATTTTAGCTGTATAATTGGGGGTTTTGTGGGACATTCAAATTCCATATTTGGGCCTCCTCAAGGGACAAAGAGCATGCAAAAGTATAATTAGTTTTTCAGAGTTTTACAAAAGAAGAGTTTTTTTTTTTACACAGGTTAAAAGAGTTAAACTGTGAGATAAATGGATAATTCTATATCAATTTGAAAAAATCTTAACATCTTTGCTGTCGTGATATACTACACATGTGTCTTAATTACTTTTTTCTCATTGCTGACAGAATACCTGATGCCCAAATTTAGGGAAGGAAAGGTTTATTTCTTATAGTTCTTAGGGGTGTCAGTCCATATTCAACTGGCTGCAAGGCAGTGGCATGGCGGGGCAGCCATTCATGGCAGCCATAAAACAACCTGGGGTGAACCAATCAGAGAGTGGACATACCTTCTTTTCATTCTTACACTGTATGTCAGTCCCGCCACTGGGCGGGTGCAGCACTCACATCACCAGTCCCAGCGTGCTAGACAACAAACCAATCTCAAACACCAGAGTCAGCCACATCCATGTTATGATTCCATGAGACTTAGCAGGGCCACAGGACCATAACCATGACAACATGACAATGGAAGATTATAGTAAGTTGGCATAATTTAGAGTGAAAAATAAATTACAAAAATGTCATCTTTATTTTGAAATACATTGTGTCCAAATAAAGGGATTTCTTTTTTACATTTCCTAATCAGCTAGTAGTAATTTGGAGAAATTTTATTCAGTAAATTTATTTTGGGTGACAGTTAGTCCCTAAGGGATTTCTTTCCCCTCTCTCTTCATTTTTTCACTTCAGTGACTGAACTAGTATCTAAATATGACTTTTTATAACACTATTTACTGTCATAGTTACAAACAAGCTTAGACTATTTTTTATTTAACAGTTTATATTTTACCATGAAAAGAGATTTGAAAACTTTTAGGAAAGGTAATTTAAGGTGTAATCCTGGAAAAGAAGGTATAATCATAGCTAAGATGAAATGAACCTAAAGCCTAGGTTTTATAAAGAAAATTGTATGGTATGTTGAAAGTGTGTTCTCATTCATGAAAAACAGGAAAAGAGAGATTTGATACAATCAGTGGACGTCATGGTGACTCTACTGGTCAGGTTCTTTATAGAAACAGAAAAAAGCCTATGTATGTGTGACAGGCTTGCAGACTCAGAGGCAGGGTGAGTCACAGTGAGGGTGTGATGGGGAGCTGGATGGCCCAGGAGTTGCTCACACCAAGACGTGCTGGAAGCATAGAACAAGAAGGATGAAAGATGCAGCACCAGGCAGAGCCTGTAAGCCTGAAAATTCCCTGGAGAGTACCTGGGATAAGTTTGTGCAGAAAGGCTGAAAAGCTGGAGTGTCGTGTCCACTGGCCACAGCAGTAGCAAAAGATGTACTTGTTCGAGCAGAATGGAAGTTTTTCAAAACGCAGGTCTCGTTTTTCCTTCTTCCCTTTCATTTTTGTCTGGGCTGTAAGCCTATTGAGCTGCGCCACTTATATCAGGGCGGGCCTACCTGCTCAGTTTGCTGTGCTGTGTGCCTCTGACCTCTGGACATTCCCACGGACGCATTCAGAGGTGGGCTTCACTAACCTGCAAAGTGTTGTGTCGTCCAGTCACAGTGATCAATCCCCCTTAGCTATTGTAATCATCTCACATTGTGCCTCTGATAGAAACTGATGAAAATTTGCAGGTTGTCAGCTATTAGCAAACATATAAGAAGTACAGCTAAAACATGAGAAGATTCTTTGTCAAAATTTTTGGCAGAATGTTCCCATATCAAATGTAATACTGGTCAGTATTAAAATGCTAGCTACTGGTGAATTTGAACCCGAGACTGTTCATTTACTTAGGAGTGCAGTGTTCACTGGCCACAGTCTCACACAGTGAAGAACTACTTTGGCATGAACTCTGGAATTCTGGATGAACTATAAACTCAACTATTTTCTATGACTTTACATCAAGCTATATAAATTCATGAGTGATATATAAAAATATTTGAACATTTTTCTCATTTTATATATTGCCTGTGCTTTTTCCTATTTTCTTTCATTCTTTGGAGGAAGTAGGTATCAATGAAGAATAAAATATTAGACAAGATAAACAAATAGTATAGTGTTTGCATTAGTAATTTTTATGTCTCATACTATCTCATGCTGGTACTCTAAATTTGGGCAATTATTTTAACCCTTTTAGGCTTAATTTTATTTTCCAAAAGAACTATAAAATAGTATCCCCTACAGTAGTGGCCAAATAAAGACAGATAAAAATCAATAAACTGTTTGTACACAGAAGCATCATAGAAACACTAATTGTTATTTTACAGACAGATAAGGAAAAATATCTTCATTTATGAGCAGCCCTGGCTGTCTGATTCCTTGCTTTCTCCTTTTCAATAGCAATCTCCATCCACTTCTCTCAGTCACATACTTAATCATCATTTGACATTTCTCCACTTGAAAGCATTCTTGAAACTCTCAGATTCCCCAGTTTAACTGCAATTTCCTGTTCTTTACATCTTCAATTTTCTGACTTTTGTTCTTTGCTTGGTCTGAAATTTTTCAATTAGTATTGGCCTTACATTTCATTCTTGTTTTATAGCTTTCCCATGTAATTGTGACCTTCTCCTTTGAACTCTTTAATATTTCTTTTGTTCCATTCAGTCTTGTCAGTTATCAGCACTGGGTAAGTTTACTCTCCCTTTTCTCTCATGTTAGTTTTCTGAAATATAACAAGAATAACAGTTACTGTATGTATGGGAGAGGAAGCGAGTGAGGGAGTGAGGGAGAGGAGAGGAGAGGAGACAGAGAGAGAGAAAGGAAGAGAGATAGAGATAGAGAGAGAGAGAGAAAGAGAGAGAGAGAGAGAGAGAGAGAGAGAGAGAGAGAGAGAGAGAGAGAGAGAGATACTATACTTACATTTTCACAATATCTTATTTATTGAGGACCTGGCCTAGATCCCCATTCTCCCAAATGAGTGTACAGCAAAGGTTATAAGAAGTAAGACAAGTGGTATGATTTTAGGGCTCCGAGAGGATCAAAACCCTGCTACAGAGTTCAAGACTGAGGGCTAAGACAAGACCTGTCTCTGGGTAGCTGTATTTATTTCTTTAATCAAGGAAGGGATTACAGCGGAAAACACAGAAAGCTCAGAAGAATCTTGGGAGTGGTTCAAAGACTTTTTCTAAGCGCAGATTATGTTGATTTTGAAGAAGTAGCTTGACCTCAAGTATAATCCTGAGATGCTCAGGAAGGCATAGATGATCTTACACTAAGAAGAGTCCATGGGAAGTCTCAGATAGGTGGTACCAATAATCCTAATCCTTTCTTTCCTCCCACAGGAAGATACACAAAGCCAAACACTGTGAATTTGTGGTCCCCAGCACTTACTGGAATCATGCAGCGCCAGTCTTCAATTTATTAATTTCTTACTGCTCTTCCTAGTTCATATCCATCTTCTGTCTTATAGATGTGACTTACCATCATGTCCCACCTTAAAAACTATCCTTGAAACTTTTAACTTAGTATTACTTTTCTCCTTTTTTCTTAATTCATGATAACCTATTCCTTTCTCTTCTGATTTTGAAACCTTAGAGAAACAACACATAATCTTTCCTGAAGCTATATAGCAATCTAGACATCTGCATCAGGAAATCATACTTCCTTTCACTATAAAGCTCCTTTTTGTGGAGGAGAATGTATGTTCATCATCGTGCTGCTTACAAAGCACATTTCTTGATTCCAAGTAAACTTCTGACTTTGAGTAAATTATTTTCATACTAAGTTTCAAAACACTTCACAATATTTGTGCAAAATATTTAAAGATTTGATATTAGCATATCTTCTAACTAAATACATGCAAAATTTATAGTAGTATTTTTACACTATTACTATTCTTCAGTGGCCCTCATTTTAGAATTGTTTCAGAGTTATCGATAGTTGTTTTCTATTTATTGTCAGTACTGTTTTGCTTAAAACACACACAGACACTCATATATTCACATACATTTTAAAATGAATAGTAAATTCCCTAAAATGTATCCCTCATTTATCTTGGATATTTTGTATTGTAAATATGCCTGAAAGAGCGTTCTGAGAATTGAGATAGATTCGATTATTCATGGGTACATCTGCACTTCGCTGGTATGTAATTTTACTTTGAAACTGGAAGACCAGGACCATGGACACTTCTGAAACTAATGTTTGCCAGTGACTCATGCTATCCACTGATGAGAAATCACAGGGGCTAAAATCACAGACTGTGGATTTGCATTTCTTGTGTTCAGATCCCAATTTTGCTGGTTTGTACCACTCTGATTTTCGGTAACTTTTATAATTTACCTGCCCAGTGAATGACAGTAATAGCTATTTGTATGGTTGTTACATCAGGAGGCAAGTGTTTGTTCTTGATATTCAGGATCAGTTGCACTTTAAAAGTATCCATTCCATGCATTCATTTGTCAGATGAGGGTTTTAATTAGAAAAGGTTACTTACACAGAAATATTCCCAGTTAAAAATGAAGAAAAATTATTCTTTCCTGGAAGCCATTTATAATATAAAATTCATGAGTATGTATTTTATAGAGGCAAAAATGTAAACCACAAAATATTGATCCCCAACTGTTTAAAAAGCTGTTTTTCTGATTATAAATTTCATGTTCTTCATAGAAAATGTGTAAATAGAAAAGAAACTCTTAGAAGAACTGTAGCCACCTATAATACCTACAAACAATTTTGTAAAATTTTTAATAAATGCTTTTTGCCAGTATAATAACAATTCAATTAAAATAATCATAATAAAATACTAATTATCTAGTATTACTGATTACTAGGTAGCATATATTCCACTAATGATATTTTGCTCTATATGTATTACCAGCTCATGTTTTTCATCCAGCAATTCAATTAATTTGATATTATCATCTTTGTTTTATAAATAAAGTGAAGTTTAACTTGCTGAAGGTCTCCTATGCAGTATGATACAGAAATGGTATTTATCTAAGAACCAACTGATTCCAAGGGTCTTAGAGATTATTGAAAGCAATCTTTACTATTAGAATATTTGCCACATTATTTTACCCTTCTGTATTTCAATAATATGGAGAATGTTTTACTTAATTTTCCCCCCTAGAAATTATGTATATACTTTACAATATTTCTAAAAATCCTGAGCAAGAGTATTGTTCTATTTTGTTTCACAAGCACAGTTTTAATGCTAATAACATATGCAAAGTTTAGAGTAATTTAAGTTTTTCATGAGAGAATTCATAATATGATTATATAAGTCCTAGCAATATATTAGGAAGAAACAAGCCTGTCTATTCTCAAATTTATCAATATGTAAGTGATGAGATTCTATGTTTCAGTGTGGTTTATTTCAGCTGTTTGCTATTTTGTTCTAGCTGGAAGCAAAAGAAATTTCCTATCTTAAATCTATTATTCGGCAGGTAGTAATTTTAAATGCTCTGCATGTTTTAAAATGTCATCAAAGAGATCCTTTGCTATGGTTTAATATCTTGGTAATAATAGTACATGGAGCATTTGGTGATTCTCGCTATGTGATGGGGGTTAGGAGAGCTAATATTATTGTTTTGGAAATAAGTTGTGAATAAAGGAGATATTGTGAAGAAGAGAATAATATAGGTAGTGCTGATTGACAGACCATTTCTTCTGTTATTAGAACAGCGTTATCATATTTTATGAAGAGACTTTCATAAACCCTGAGCAGAGTGTTGATGTTTATAAATTCTTTTCTTGATTTCTTATGAAATCTTATGAATCCAGTATAGTACCTTCATGACTACCATTTTTATACATATTTGATTACTTTATATTGCAATTTACAACTCAAATGTGCACAATTCAACAGCAGGAGCTCGGTTAGAATTTAGTGGGCTTATAGCTTTGTTTGGCCCTCGGCACAAGTAATAAAATCTTAGCTTTAAGTACCATTGGGGTTTATAGAATGGAGACATCTGCATTATTATATTAAAATGTTCCTTCGTGTAATAAATATAACTGACAGTCATGGATGACTTCCTTTATGAAAAATATGTTGATAGCAATAGAGTCTTAAACACTGAAGGAACTGCTGATTAAAATTTTATGTGCCTAGTTACAGTCTAAATGCTCAACAGATGTCCATATTAGCAGTTTATTACTGGGTATTCCTAATAAAAATTCCAGTTAAAATTATTTTTAAAATAC
>RJWM01012373.1:0-56742 GCA_004363535.1 Dasyprocta punctata | reverse complement strand
ACCTTCTTGGTTTCTTTCATTCCCTTTGAATTTGATTTGCTCTGTTATAGTGTAGACATTTAATGCAGTAAAATTTCCTCTAAGTACTGTTTTAACTGCCTCCCAAAATTTTGATATGGTGCATTTTTGTTTTTTTCAGTTTGACATATTAATTTGCCTTGCAATTTCTTAAAACGGTTGTTCAAATTGTGGCATTTAATTTCTAAATATTTAGTGCTATTCTAAGTATCTTGTTTTCATTTAGTTCTCTGTAGTCAGAAGATGTGCTGTGTTAGATTTCAACCTTTTGAAAGTGGAACTTACAATGACTCTGCATATGGTATATCTTGTCAACATTTCTTGTGTACTTGAAAAGAATGTAGTCTTCAGTTGTTGGTAGTCGTATTCTATAAATATTTGGTCAGGATTGTTCAAATATTCTGTTTTTACTCTTTTGTTTTTGTATAAGAGAAGGATACATAACATCACCAGCATATGGTTATAGACTTTTATTTCTTCTTTTAGTCCTTCCCACTTTTGCTTTATATGTTGTAAAGCTGTGTTACCAGAAGCATACACAGTTAAGATTATTTTATCATTATCAAATGTCCTTTCTCTTTGGTGATGTACTTTGACTTGACTTCTACTTGATTAAATGTTAATAATCATACTACTGCTGGGCATGGAGCTGAGAGGCAGTACATTCATAACCAGTGCACACAGTCCACGTGTCCTTCACCATTTAAGAACATACCTGATTAGGTTAAGTCCATTGAGGATTGTCTCCCTTTGGCAGGGCTTGCATTGTAGCATAACACAGATTAATCACAAGATTCACTGTTCCAGGGGTTTATGTGGGTGTGTGTACTAGGGGGTAGGAATTTGGTGGGAATATTTTAGAAATCTGCCTGTCACAGAGTGGGTAAATGTAGGGGAGGAGGAGGAGACAGAATGACTCACTGCTACGTGAAGTAAATAACTTGTCCTTCATTGCATGGTTTAAGTACATTTTTAACTATCTCACAGAAGAAAAAAAGAATAGTGTTTGTTGGACATGTATTTGTCAGCTACTGCTCAGAACACTTACATTATCTCGTTCATGCTTAATACCTTGAGGCAAGGATTATCATCTTCATTTTGCAAGTGGGGAAATGATTTTAGGGTTGAAAGTCCACTTGGGCGGAGCCACTCTACTGATATGTGGTGTATTAGAATTAAAATCCAACCCAAATACTACATCCCCTATTTTCTAATAGCATCTAATAACATTGCTGCTCTTGAAAGTATTTCTGCCATTAGAATGAATGGTAGGATTTTACTCCAGGTGTGGTGGCACATGCCTGTAATCCTAGCACTCAGGAGGCTGAGGCAGGAGGATCACCACAAGTTCACGGCCAGGATTGGCTACATAGCAGGACTCTGTCTCAAAAAAACGAAGAAAGAAAGATGGACAGACAGAAAGAGAGAGAGGGAAAGCGGGGAGGGAAAGGATTTTACAGAGGTCCCATAGTAGAGCTAGGACAATACACCTACATTTCTGCTGTTTGATAAGGACCCTGCCGGCAGAGGTCACTCCTCTCATGGCCTTAGGTGAGGGGACAGTGGATCACAAGAGCAGTGCTAGTCTGACTTCCCCATTCCAGCAGAGAGGCTGAGACTGCTCCATCTGTGTGTCACCAGGAAGTAACCCATGCCTTTGTTCCCTGTTCTTACATCTGATTGTGGAACAAAAGAACAAAGCAGGATTTGAGGGAATTGGGTAGAGCTTTTTCAGCAGTGAGGTTATATTTTATGCTTGGAGAATTCTGGTAGCCAACAGCTGAACTTAGATCAATGGCCAGGGAGTGTCTGTAGGATGAAAGTGCCTGGGCATATCTCTGCCAGGGCTCACTGTGCTACCATTTTGGTTTGCAATCAACCCACTCTGTGTCCTTAGAGCCTGGCATGGAACAGCCTTGGTAAATGATTGTAGAATTAATGAGGCTCCCCTAGACTGATTGGCTGGTTTTGTCCTTAATACTCTATGGAAGCAGTTTGGTATAATGGGACTCAGGAATCCTGGGCTCACCCTTCCCATTCTATCAATGATTCACTGTGGGTTATTAAGCTCGCTGGAACTTAGTTCCCTCATCTTTAAAATGTAGAATGTATTTTAAATGCAGAACTGGATCCATCCTGGCTCCGTATTTCTCTGAAATATGCTGCTGCTCATAGCTGCCTCTGTAGTTCAAAGCGCCTAAGATGGTTGGGGTTTTGGTTGGCCTTCAGGTTATGAAGACGTGGAACATTTTGGGCAAATAGGAAGGGGACATTTAGTTCCTTTTCTTTTACTCATGAAGTAATAGATTCTCTGGAATATGATCTCTTCCTCCACCCACTTCCATCAATTCACAGTGGAATTTTTTTCTCCTTCCAATGTTCTGCATGTTTATCAGCTTTACAGGGAAATTTTTAAATCAGGATGTAGTCAGAAGGGCATGCACAGAACTCAGCTGATTAGAGAGAGAAAATTTCTTTATGAAATTTCAAATGAACTAGCCTGTACTGTTTTCCAAGGAATTTTTTTAAACTGTGATTTGTTGAGGTTTTATTTAGGTAGAGTTTTTTTTTTCCTTATGCTTGACTTGAAATAGTATAAATAATGTGTCTACTCAGGAAGATCACTGGAGCTCAGGAGGTCGAGGGCAGCCTGAGCAACATAGTGAGACCCTGTCTCCAAAAAAAAAAAGAAAGAGAAAAGAAAAAGAAAACAAAAATAGCTGAGTGTGGCAGTGCATGCCTGTACTCCTGGCACTTGGGAGGCTGAGTCAAGAGGTTCACTGCAAGTTCAAAGCCAGCCTGGGCCACATAGTAAATTGAAGGCCAGCCTGAACTATATAGCGAGACCGTGTATCAAAAACAACAATGACAAAAAAAAAACAAAAGACAAAAAACATTAAATTCAGACGTTTTCAAAATATGGTCTAAGCAAGCAAAGTGGTTTTCATTCTTGTTTCTAGAGATATAGTCTTTACTGTAGGTAACAAAGATTTGAGATACACTTAGTTAATATTCAGCAGATAGCATCTCATTTCCTTAGTTCTCAAGCAGTTTAGATTTAACTATATTCATACCCTCTGAAATGTTCAACTATCCCCAGAGGTCAGTTTTTATAGCGGAAACATTGATATGACCTGGTTTCTGATTTAATACCTAATATGATTGTAATCAGTGTTAAACTGTAGGCAGATCACTTTGCTCCACTCTGCCTCAGTTTCCATCAACTGAGGATTAAAGGAAAGGATACATATGAAATACAGTGTCAGTGTTTTCAAAAATTCCCCAGATGATTATAAGATGCAGCTGAAATTGAGAGCATCCTCTGAAGTGCTGGGAGATGGTATTTTTATTCTGTAGTGTATATTCTTGATGACGAGCAGTTAGTTTAGGTTCTGATGTATTTATTTTGTATTTCTAAGCATTGGCCAGTTATCTCAGTCTCTTACGAAATGCGGGCAACCATTTTTGCAGGCAGCTTGTATTGCCTGCTGGGAGTGGGGAAATCCTGGGTTTGGGTGGAATTTTCCATGACTCTTAACTCTGCACCATTATTAGTGCTGCCTGTGGCCACAGAGCTCTCCAGTGTGTCTGCCTGTGCCATCTTCCTCTTTCTTCTCTCTCTTTTATATAATGTCAGATGGATGTTAAATCTCAACCACAAGTCGTGGTGTTGTGTTTGTTTTTAATACCCTAGTTCTAAGAGCAGATTGAGAATCTTATCTGAATTAACTTTTTGTTTATAAAGTGAGTCAGCTTGAGGTATCTGCTTGGCCTGATTTCCTCAGGTATCATATTTCCTGTCACAGAACTAGCTTTTGTGGGCTGAGAAGGGCAGGTGTGCCATTTCTGTAGGCACTGGCTTCTGACACTGTGTGGGCTGCCTCTCCAGCAGTCTGTTTGTGAGCGGAGTCAGCCCTATGATCTTGTGGATTGAAAGGCTTCCAGACATGACAGCAAATGGAAGAGACATCCAAACCTAAGAGGGCATAGTTAGGTTTGACTAGCTCCCCTCTTATTGGGAATTTAAGGTTTTTGAAAGTATAGGAAACCTACAAAGCTATCAGTCTCCTTTTCCTTGGAAAACAATTCCCTAGACTCCATGCAGAGAGGATAATATGGGATAATAGTACTGTAGTTCATACTCCCAGAGCAGTAGGTGGAGGTTAGGCTCATCTGTGTGCCATACCCCGCTTCCTTCCATGAGAAAAATTCTAATGCGTTCCTGTATCTTGAATAGGAACTAAAGTCAGTGTGTATTCTGCTTCCTTTTGCTTCTGTTCAAGGGTTATCTCCTTCCCTGACCATCTTATCAAGGTAATATTCCCCTCCAACCATTTTCTGTCCCTGCTCTCTGCTCCTTCATCACATTTATTGTTGGACTTTATGTAACCTCTATGAGGGTAATGACAATTCATCTTCTTTATGATACTCTTGGGGCCTGGAACCTAGTAACTGCTTATTAAATATTTGTTTAGTAAGTAAAACATGGAAAGACTTGAATAGTCAGACATTTGCATAGTGTCTTTCTTTTTGTTCCTTGCTTTCTGGTCTTAGCACAGTGATTCTCAAATTTCATTGGATGTACGAATTACTACATTGGGTATAAAACCATTTATTCAGAACTTTCTGAACAGTGTAAGAAGTTTTTAAAGGTAACATTGTGCTATTTTTCACTTCTAACCCTGAGTAAGATGCCATTATACACCATAATTAGTTTGTAATAAAGAGGAATACCGTACTTACTATTTAGATTCTGAAGTAAGCAGTGGAAAATAAAATGCCCATTTGGGTTAGCGCCACTGGCACCTACAAATGTATTATGTAAGTTAGTGGTGATGGTGATTAGAGAAGGGAAGCATAAGTTGTCGTAGTTTAAATGGAAGCTGACAGGCTGAAATCAGACCTTTGCTGTACTAGCAAAAATCGATGTGTCATACGGGTTGTGGATCTTAACATCTGCATTGTGGGTAACATAAGACCTATTTTCCCTGAGTCTGGAAGTTGTGATGATGACAATTGTGATTAGTTGAAGACATTTTGAAGTACAGATAGTAGGTACTCAGGAAATCTTGGTTATTCAGAAAGATAATCAGGTAATGAGAAAAAAGTCAGAGATAGACTCTGACAAAGCCTTAGTGCTCTGTGGCTGTGTCTCAAAACAAAGGCAGGTTATGTCGTGAGAAATACTTTATCAGACATGCTCCCATTAGCACAGTGTGTATTGAGAGTTTGGTCTGAACAAAATAGATTGAAGTTTTACTAATGCACTTTTTCTGTCTTACATGAAAATGGTTGTATTGCAACGTGATTTCACCATCTTATTCTTGTTCCTCTCCATTTTTTTTTCAGTTGGTTGATTGCAATTCTGGCCCAACTCAACCCTCTCTTTGGACCACAGTTAAAAAATGAAACCATCTGGTATCTGAAGTATCATTGGCCTTGAGGCAGAAGACATGCTCCATGGTACCCAGCCATTGAGGTGACTATACACTCGACTTTAGTATTAGTATTGTCAGTCAGTAAACTAGAGTTTGCCTGAACTTCTTAGAATTTCATGACTATTTTAATAGAATGCAAGAACCAGTTGCTGAAAGCAAATGTGACCTGAAGAGCAGAACATTTAGAATTTAAGCCATTTTCCTTATCTCGTTCTGAGGGGTTTATTCATAAGAGGTTTATCAATTCTGGGATAACCCTGCCTTTTAAAGGAAATACAGTTTGATTTGCAAAGTTAAGCTTGCATGCATGCAGGCTTTCAGACACAGATCAGAATAGTGACAGTTTGCACTTCTCATTGCAAGATGTACCATCTATAAGAAGTCACTGACATTTGAAATTAAGAATGCTTCTGAATGCATTGGAGTAAAGGGTGTCTTTTGAAAGATTGTCTTAATATTGCAGCTTTTAATTGGTTTTGAGAATCAGAGAAGTAAGTACTGGTAGAGTAGAAAGCTTCATTCACTGGCTGAAAGGAAACTTGTTGCTTAGTTTGCTCTTGTATCTCTGTTATTTTATTAAGCCACATGCTTAAATAGATTTAGCTTCAGCTTCTTTGGGAAGGGCACTTGTTTGGTGGCGCATGAATCACATACTGCCGTACATCAGGAGATATGTACAATGTGGCTGGCTCTTCTTTTTTTGTGATGCTAAAATGATCACTGGGCTCAGGTAGTGACCAACTGCACAGCCTAGTCGCTTCAGTTGTAAGGTTCTCTTGTCAGCCCTTCATCCAGTGATTTTATCCATGTATGATCATAGGCTGAATTAATCATTTCAGTAGAAATTGCAAAATGGTGATTTTGTAGTTTGAGGATTTTGCCTCTGTATTTGATTAGCAGAAGCAGTCCTATGAAGATAAATTTTCCTGTGTGTACTTGGATTATTTAGTAACCTTGAAATATGGATCATGAAGGAAAAGCAGAATACAGATTTGATTCTTTTTATTTTCAAAGTGAGATCTTGGAGTCCCTGTTACTTCAAGGATATCCAATAAACTTTTTAACCGTAATTTATTGCATTTGTTATCTGTTTTATGTTGTTGTTGTTTGGACTGTAGGAGCTTATTTAGACTGGCTTCTCTGTATGTCCTTTAGTTGTTAGTTTTTGTTACTTTCTGTGGCTTCTGGCAACATCAAGATGTCCCAGGCTCCTCTTGTATGTTCTCTGTCCCAGACTTGGATTTAACTATTTCTCCACTTGCTTTCTAAATTTCTTACTAAGAAGATCTCTAGCCAGGCACATGCTCATAAATCCCAGTTTGTAAATCCCTCAGAAGGCTGAGGCAAAAGGATCATGACATAGTGGTAGTCACTGTAATTTTTGATCATAGCATGTTTTGTTTTGTTTTGTTTTTTGTTTTTTGTTTTTGTACCAGGGATTGAACTCACAGCCTTGCACTTGCCAGGCAGGTGCTTGTGCCGTTGAGCTAAATCCCTGGCCCTATTTTTTTTTTTTTTTAAATCTTGAGTTATGTTAAGCTTTTTTAATTCAGATTTAACTTTGCAGGGTTTTTACTACTTTGGTTTTATATTTGAATATCATTTGTATTTTCTGAGAATCTTGGTTCCTAATAACAGTAACTTATTTTCATTATTCTATAATATATACATAAAATATTTTAAAATAAGACCACTATAACTAATAGTTATAAGTTTCATTAATACATGTTCGATTAGAATGATTACGTTCAGCCGGGCGTGGTGGCGCACACCTTTAATCCCAGCACTCGGGAGGCTGAGGTAGGCGGAGCGTTGTGAGTTCGAGGCCGGCTTGGGCTACAACGGGAGCGCAAGGCCGACCTGAGCTACATAGTGCGACCCTGCCTCAAAAAACTAGGGCCGGGAGTTGGGCTCAGTGGCTTAAGCGCCTGTCTGGCAGGCGTGAGGTTGTGAGTTTGAACCCCAGTGCCGCAAAAAAAAAAAAAAAAAAAAAGAATGATTACGTTCATCGTGGGGAGTTGCACAATGCTATTTTGTGAGGTCACTTGAAATAATTACTTGCTAACTGGGCATGGTGGTTCACACCTGTAATCCGAGCACTCAGGAAACGGAGGCAGGAGGATCATCATGAGTTGGAGGCCAGCCTGAACTATGAAGCAAGATCCTGTCTCAAAAAAACAACCAAAAGCAAGAAAATTGTTTTCTTTGTTGGTTATATCACCAATTGGATATACAGTTAAATTGTTTTATTTTCTGTTCTTTTGAATATAGATTTTCGAAGTCCAGTTATAGGTAAGATATATTTGGAGAAGCCTAATCATTTTACAGAGATTAAACAAATATATTCATTTATTTATATACATACTCATACACACCACTGTCACAGTAGTGATAGCATATATACTATGTTGTACCTTATTTTATTCACCAATAATGTATGTTAGAAATTGCTGCTTATCAGTGTATAGACATCTTGCTTAACTCCTACTGGTATCCTTTGGGTTGTCTGAGGATATAAGGAAGAACCAACTACAACTCAGACTCAGATTCTCCTACTATAATCTCACAACACAGATCACTTCTAATATTACAACTGGGGCAAAGGGTTTCCTCACACATCAAACCAGCAAGCAGTCAGTGGCTTTGTGGACTCTGACAGTACCTACGTGGAGATAGTTTCAGTTCCCACAAGTTGAGGGCTACTGGTTGTGAGCCTCAGGTTGTTTTGCCTGCACTTTTTTTTTTGACATGTTTTTTATTTTGTTGATACATTTTAGATACACATAATGATGATAACGTTCATATAGGGAATTTGTTTTTTTTTTTGTTTTTTTTTTTGTTTTTGTGGCACCGAGGATCGAACTCACAGCCTTGCACCTGCCAGACAGGCACTTAAGCCACTGAGCCAAACTTCCGGCCCTGGTTTTTTGAAGCAGGGTCGCACTATGCAGCTCAAGCTGGTCTTGTGCTCACGTTGTAGCCCAGGCCGGCCTCGAACTCGCAACGCTCCTCCTACCTCAGCCTCCCGAGTGCTGGGATTAAAGCCAGATCCCCTTCTTCATATTGGATTTGAGTGGCTGCAGAACTTCAGTAAATAAATTTACTGGGTTTTTAAAAAAATTTTTTTTATTAATATATGATTGTATTACATAATAAGTACATTCATCCTGGGAAATTGGTACATATACAGATTGCATTTTACTGATTTTCTTTTTTTTTTTCCGAGTACTGGGGATCAAACTCACAACCTTGAACTTGCCAGGCAAGTGCTTGTGCTGCTGAGCTAAATCCCCAGCCTCCCAATTTCTTATAAAGAATTTACAAGGGATACAAAGATACGCTTGGACCCAGGCATGTGGTAAAAGGGACTACCACTATCTGGAAACCTCCATGTGTTGGGCATACTGTCAAATCCTATCCTTTTAGGATTTTATGGCTATTTCATTGCTTATCCAATGTTAATTGTCAGGGTGAGGGAATCTAGCAAGGCCTGTCTGCTTACGAGAACTTGTTGGCTTCTCTGTACAGCATTTCTCTTTCCAGGATGTGTGGCAGGACCCCCTGTGATGTGGAGGGTCTTGTGACCTATTAACAGACAAGGGGAGGTCAGAGAATTTCTTTCCGGCCAGCTCCAAGACAAATAAGAAAAATTAGAGTTTTTTGTGACCCACATGGGAGCAGAGAAATTCTAGTTTGTATAACCTGCCTTGAGAAGGGAATTTTGAGCCAGAAATTGTGGAGGAAAACCAATATATATGTATATCATAATTCCACATGTTGTTTCCAGTATTTTGCTTTACTGAACACAAACTACACTACCATCCTACACATATGACATTTTATGTTTTTTTCAGGTGAACTTTGGGGTGGATTTCTTAAAAAGTAGAATCTCTAGGTTACATACATACACTGTTTTCTGGAGATTGCTGCATTCCCTTGCTTAGGAATTGTACCATTTTTACATTCCTGCCATCAATGTATGATAGTTCCTGCTTTTCGTAGCAGGGATTTTGCCAACCTGATGGTAGGTAGTCAGTGCCTCCTGCTCTGTTAGAGTTTTGTTATACCTGGCTGACATATACAATTTTTTTTAGCCTACATTTTTATAAAATTCTCTTATTTTCGAACTGTAGTATAGTGATTGTGAGGTGAGGTTGTTGAGATCTGAAGCTGGGAACTTCAGTCCTATTGAATCTAGTTCCAGCATTGTCTTTCACTTTACTCCGCTGAGTTTCATTTCCTTTTCTTGCAGTAAGAGAACTGAGGCCTTTGACCCTGAATAATACTGACTGGGTGACTCTGACAGGGTTACATCTGTCCTTTGTTTTCAGTTTTATTTCTCTGTTTATCTCATTCCTAATGTTTGCATGCTGGTCCCCAGCACAACTCTAGGATGGTTGAAATCCTGTATTAATGGTCATTCCTTTAAAAGCAAAATATGAAGATGATGAAGAAGTAGGAGGGCGCATCCAGGTGTCCCTGATGATGGAGATCATGTCATACCACTTCACCATTGCACATAATTACATGACCCATGACGCTAGATCTTTGAAGTTAGCACATCCAGAGATCTAGTTTTGTGACTGCATGTGCCTACAATTCCAGCTACTCGAAACACTAAGGAAGGAGGACCATTTGAACCTGAGTTTAAAACCGGCCTGGGTAACATAATGAAGCCCTGTCTTCAAAAGAGGGAGGTGGGCAAGAGAACAAGAGCAAGAGAGAGAAAAAGCTAATCTAATGCCTAGCATTAAGGCAGACAGAATTCTGAAGACAGTATCTCACTTTGCTTTGTGGTAAAATCAAAAGATTGAGTTCTATTTTTCTTTTGAACTTTAAATTTTATGTAGCAGTAAGATGATACAGGAGTATAGAAAACAGATTTAGGCCTGTCCTTACCTGATAAGGAAAAATAATTTGATTTTGTACATGATTCTTTCAGTTTCCTTTGTGTTTTTGTTTGTAGTACTGTTTGAACCCAAGCCTCCTATTCCCAGCTGTACATGATTTCTTTAAGAGGCCAAATTTGGAAAGTAAGTGTAGGGTAGACATATTCAGTAGAGAAGAATAAGGCTTAGTTATGAAAGCTTCAGATTTTTTTTTTTCTTTGTGGTGCTGGGGATTGAACCCAGAACCTTGTGTCTGCTAGGCAAGTGCTCTGTCTGTGAGTCCCACCTCCAGCCCAAGAATAATTTTACATAGATGAAACTGAACTGCTCTGAACAACACACTCTTAAACACCCCCCTGATTCTTTGCTACTTTATTCACTTTAATTGTCATGGTTTTCTCTCCTGTATTGCAGAACTGAACCATAGTTATTGATGAGAGACTGAGTTATACTCGTTGTTTATTGCCTAGGAATCTTGTCCAATCCTCACTCCATATCTGCCCCGATTCTGCTTTTCCTTGATAGCTAAGTGGTACTTCCAAAGATGTCTATGAAATGTCTCATCGAGGCTGTTAGCTCTGTTGATGTGCAGCCTTGCACATATGCACTGTCGTACAGCTGTGGGGTGTGATGCTATGTGGGATCTTCTGGGGACTGGATTTGGCTTCAGGTCCAGTGTCCTAAGAGCTATTCATAGTTTTTGAGTTTTCTGTTGTTTTTGTTTCGTTTTACTTTGCTTTGGTTTTTTTGTTTGTTTCATTTTGTTGTTGTTTTGTTTAGTGTTTTTATTTTTTATTTTTTTCTTGTGGCACTGGGGATCAAACTCACAACCTCGCGCCTGCCAGGTAGGCACTTAAGCCACTGAGCCAAACTCTTGGCCCTACTTTTTTGAGATAGGGTCACACTATGTAGTTCAGGCCGGCCTTGCATTCACGTTGTATCCCAAGCCGGCCTCAAACTCACAATGCTTCTCCTACCTCAGCCTCATGAGTGCTGGGATTAAAGGCGTGGGCCACCATACCCAACTTTTGTTTAGTTTTTGAGTCAGGGTGTTGCTCTGAAGTTCAGGCTAGCCTTGAACTAACTGTGTAGCCCATGCTGACCTCAAAGTTTACTACTTTGCTTTGTTTGAGATGAGATATCCATGTTTCCCAGGCTGGTCTTGAACTCCTGGGTTCAAGTGATACTCCTGCCTCAGCTTCCTGAGTAGCTGGGACTACAGGCACATGTCACAACACCTGACTTTTGTCCAAAACTTGCCATTGTTGTATGGGTTACCATAATCCTAAAGGGCAGATATTCTATTTTATTATAAAGCCTAGGAGACGAGAGAAATAGAGGATATTGGCAATGAGATTCCTGCTGTGTGTTTGTGTCCCCCTGTTCTGTATCATACTAAGTAAAGATTTCAAATAGTGCAGGCTCTGAAAAGGTATGTAATCTGTTAGGAGGTTGAAATTAAATCATGCTTGGAAAAATTTCAATAGTACAAGGTGTTTTTTGGTTAAATAGTGGTTTTTTCTTTTTTTTGAGACAGAATCTCAATTTGTAATTCAGGCCGATCTTTAACTCAGTATGTATCCAGGCTGACTTCAGACTCATGGCGATCCTTCTGCCTCAGCCTCTCAAGTGCTAGGATTACAGGCATGTGGCACCATGCCTGGCTCAAAAAGTTTTTTCATTCTGACCTCTTTGACTGGATATTGTGCTACCATTTCAGACTCAACCATGTCTCCATTTCAGTCCTGATGTCATAGTTTGCTCTGTCACTTAGAATCAGAACCTGTTGTTAATCTCTGTGTCTGCCCTTCCTGTACCTTCCTTCTTTCTCTGGGTACCCTAATTTCTGACCCAGATCGCTACAGCTCCGATCCCTGATACCAGCCGTCACCGGGCATCCTCAGGTGTCCATCTACAAAGCACCACTCTGTTCCCCCTCCTGAAACACCACTGAGACCCATCACTGCTTGCCCTAAAATTTCTGGTAGTTCTTACTGGGCTACTGCAGTCTCTGGTTTAAGTGGCTGCCTATCCCTTGAAATGCAAATAAAATACAGGTACGCAGCTTTTGTCAGGGTCACCAAAGGTCCCATGAGCCACAAAAATGGAAACAGTTAATCTGCGAATTACGTCCAGCTCTCTGCCTCGGTTGCCAAGGCCTTCCCATGCTGCCCAAGAACCCACTACTTTCTGTTAATCCTCATGGCTGTCCTCTGTGACCTGGTGCTTCTAACCATGCCATTTACAAGTTCTTCGCCCAGTTAGCTTTACTTAGCTTCTCCTGCTTCTTACTACCCTTCTGCATTCATTAATTTAGAAAGCACATTAGTGAACACCATCCAAGGCACATTCTTTGTGCTTTCTGGCCTCAGTGCACTCACTGTCCTTACTGGGCTTTCTCCATCCAACTCCCAAGTGCTTATATTTCTTTTCATGGCTATTTTGTTTTAAAATGATTTGTTTCATCCTTAGATGTATTTAGCTCTCCAGTTTTTGCCATTCATTTGGTACATGGCCTTAAAAGGATCTCTCTGCATAGCCCAGACTGGCCTCAAACTTGTGTCAGTCTTCCTGCCTCAGCTTCCTGAGTGCTGGGATTACAGGAATGCACCACCGCACTGGCCTTCTTGAAATTTTAAGCACATGTGCCCTTAGTTTGCTTACTTATTGTGGTCGACTTCCTGTAAGACATACGTTATATATCATAGTAAAGAAGAAATTATTTTCCATATTTATCTGAAATGAAAAAATAAAGATAAAAATTAACCTTAGCCTACATGTCCTTTAAGTGATATACTCAGGTAGAGTGCCTGCCTAGCATGTGGGAGGTCCTGAGTCTGATTCCCAATACCACAAGAAAAAAGAAAAGTCCTGGATGTGGCGGTGTCCATCTGTGGCCCCAGCACTCTGGGTGGTTGAGCCAGGAAGACTGCAAGTTGGAGCCCTGCTCCAGCAATTGAGTGACTTAGGGAGACCCTGTCTCAAAATAAAAAATTAAAAAGGGGTAGAGGATATAGCTTAGTGTAAAGACCAAGTGTTCAATCCCCAGTGTGAGGGCTTATAAGGAGTGGGGGAGAAATAAAAATAACATCCACATACCCCTTCCTGAACAGATTTCTTGGTTTTGCTTTATTCTTTTTGAGGCAGGGTCTCACTGTGTAACCCAAGCTGGTCTTTGGGATTTAACCAAAGGTGTTCATACTGAGCTAAACCCCTTGCTTTTTAAAAAAATTATTTCTTTGAAGTAGGTGCTAAGTCGCACAGACTGGATTTATGATCCTTCTGCCTCAGCCTCCTAAAGTGTTACAGGCATGTGCCACCACACTTGGCTCTGACCTTAATATTTTTAAGTTAAGGTATTCTCAGTTTTATCTAATAATGACCTTAGTGCTTTATTTTGGAAACTGAAAACATAGACCCTTTGATTGAGTTCTTCGTCACAACCACCAAATAGCTATTTAGTATCAGTGAGAAGATGACACGCTTCCCTCATTTACTTCAAAATCAAGTCTGTAGATCATGCCATTTAACATAGTGCTTACTCACATTTATTTTGAACTGGTTTAATTGATGTTGAAAATTATCCCCCATTTCTGTGTAATTTTTCAAAAGTGAAGTCCTACCTCTCTGTTTTGTGATTATTTCTTTGTCAAAAAAGGCCTAAATGGAACTGGGAATGGTGGTGCACGTCTGTAATTGTGAGGCAGGAGGATCACTATCAGTTTGAGGCCAACTTGGGCTACACAGTGATTTCAAGGGTAGCCTGAACTACATAGTGAGACCTTGTATCAAAAAAAAAAAAATTCCAATAAATTAAATAAATAAATAAATTAAGGGACAGGTAATGTAAATCAGTACTAAAGCACCCCTGAGTTTAATCTGAAGGAAGGGAGGGTGAATGGAAGGAAGGAGAAAGAAAGTAGGGAGAGGAAGAAGGGACAAAAGGAATAAAAGAGAGAAAAGAAAAGAAGATGATCATTAGATCAGAGTGAAAGATTTTATGAGGTTTTCAGACAAATCTCCCTGGGAATTGCCAGCCCTTGACCTGATGTGTTTTCCTAGTGCATTATAAAGACAGTCCTCTAAATTACACTTTTTTTTGTTTGTTTTGTTTTTGATACCAGGAGTCGTACTCACGGCCTTGTGCTTGCCAGGCAGGAGCTTATGCCACTGAGCTAAATCCCTGGCCTAAATTACAATTTTTCTTTTTTCTTCCTTTCTCTTTTCTTTTCAATCCCCAGTACCTCAAAAAAAAAAAAAAAATTGTTCTTTGTCACCTACACTTGTGGTAGCCAGCATTGGAAACAACCTAGAGTGCAGCCTAGGACAAGACATGGTGGGGGGAGTGGGGGGCAGTCTTCAAGAGTTCCACAGAAGCCGGGCGTGGTGGTGCACGCCTTTAATCCCAGCACTTGGGAGGTTGAGGTAGGAGGAGCATTGTGAGTTGGAGGCTGGCTTGGGCTACAACACGAGCACAAGGCCAGCCTGAGCTACATAGTGCGACCCTGCCTCAAAAAACTAGGGCCAGGAGTTTGGCTCAGTGGCTTAAGTGTCTGTCTGGCAGGCGTGAGGTTGTGAGTTCGATCCCCGGTGCCGCAAAAAAAAAAAAAAAAAAGAGTTCCACAGAGAGGACCCTGCCAGGCACTGTGCTAACCATGCTGATTTGCCAGAAGGGGAACAGGGAAGGACACAGATGCTGAAACTCCAGCACACTCTCGATTCCAGTACCATTAGTCTCAGTCACCTTCATACTTCATGCTTCCTGCTTTCTGTAACAGGCATGTTCACTTACATGCTGTGACAGCTCAGCAGTGTCCTTGTAATCAGACCTCTTGTCCCATCCTGCAAAACGCATTCTTCGTTCCGATTTCGCACCTACCTATTTTAAAGTATTAGCCTGACTGACTTGCTTGATGTTACATTTTTGCTTCCCTGAGGAAGATTTGAGGACCAGTTACTAGAATGGTTCTGTTTTGCAGGTCATGAAGAAAATTCCTTCTAGATGCAAAACCACCTCCAAACCCAGATCGCCTTCTTTGACTTGCCTATTTTGGGTATCGGCTGCCTTAAACTAAGTTCACACCATATTTGAAGATCTTTTTCTACAATGCAGTATTTTTCCCTTCATCTTTTTTACACGTTGATGAAAGATGTGCCTTCTTAACCTGAGCTGTGCTGACTCTACAAAATGTATATGCACTCTTCTGAGGGAGAAGGTGCTGTTCTTCGGAGAACTCTGTTACTCTCGCCTTGGCATCTGAGGATTTGAAGATAGCTCCTGACAGCTCACAACATAGGAATCAGCAATGTGTTGAAAAACTGCTGCAAGACAAATAAGACTCCAGTGGGGCTGTTGGTAGGATATTGTGCTCAGAAACATCTGTCCCAGCAGATTGACACCAAGTTATATTTTCAGGGTGAATTTCTTATATCTGCCATCTTTTGGAATAAATTATTTTCCTGCTTTCTATGGAAATCTGACTTTGGTGTTTATAAAGTTCATTTTTATAAGCTCTTCTGGTCTAGATAATGCCTTTTTAAAAATGATTTTGTGAGCCAGGCATGGTGTTACACACCTGTAATCCCAGCACTTGGGAGGCTGAGGCAGGAGGATTACCATGAGTTCAAGGCCAGCCTGAACTGCATAGTGAGACATTGTCTCAAAAAACAAAGCAAAACAAAAGAAAGATTTTGTTGTCTAAACTTAGGTTGGATTTACCCCATTTTGTAGTTTGAGATGCCTGAAGAGACTGGTAAGTATTTTTCTTAATCATTCAGTAATCATCTGAGTGTCTGCTATAGGTGAGGAGGCACCAGAAGAATAAACAGGTTTATATTGCAGGTTCAGGAGCTGATACGCCATTAGAGAGGTATAGTGATTATGCATAGGGCTGTAAGTAAGGCCACATTTGACCACTGTTTAAAAATGATGACCATTCCCCTGTAACCCCAGCTACTTAGGAGACTGAAGTGGGAGAATCACTTGAGACCAGGAGTTCAATGTTAGTCCGGGCAATATAGCAAGACCCTGTCTCTTAAGAAAAACCAATTACAGTGGTAAGGGTAACTATCAATGGTAGGGATAAGGCAGTGCATGCTGCTCAAATGGAACTGTCACACCCTCAAGACCAGGCCAAAAGAAACCTAGGATGATTAAGAAGCCCAGGTCAGAGGTCAGTGACTGTGTATTAGTAGTAGGTATCAATTCATGAATTTGGTGTCTGTATTAGTTTTAAGAAACTAAAAAGTAAAGTATTTAAATTTTTACCACTTCATAGTTTTTTGACAGCTAGCCAAGAATGGATTTCCTGTTTTGCAGTTTGTACTTTTTATTCCTCCCAAACTGAACTCGTTACTTTGCTATTCTTAAGACCAAAGAGAGCTTCAAGTTGAAATGTCTCTCCTGCTTTCATTTCTTTCTTTCAATTCTTTACTTTTGTTTTGAATTTAACGTTTTCTGAAAGTTGGGCTGGCGTGGGGAAAAGAGAGTGGTAGAGTGCTGAGAGTGGTAGAGCTCTTGCCCAGCATGCACAAGGCTCCTACCAAAAAAAAAAAACAAAAAAAAAAAACTAGGCAGTGCCATACTGTACATTTCCAGCCATGGGTGTCTTTAGTTAATTTCATGGACTCCATAAAACATTGAAGATTTGAAGTTCTTAAAGGGGCCGTGATAATGGGTATATCCTGTTTTGTAAATAAGGAATCTGAGCCCAAACAGGGAGATTTCTTTGCCTGGTTTAATGCATCTGCTCAGAGGTAGCTTGGGGAGCAGGCTCCATGTTTTCTAATTTTTATTCTAGAACATTTTATACTGCCAACCTGCCTCACTTGAGTTGTATTGGCTGGGCGCCAGCTCTGGGTCTAAGCTGTCTTCCTTCCATCAGAACAACTTACATGAGCCCTAATCAAGACTTACATCTGAGAAGCAGTGCTGGTGGTTACTGTGAAGGTCTGAGAGGGTGCCACAATCTTTTTTTTTTTTGGTTTGTTTTGTTTTTTAATCCATTTTATTCAAACATAAAAAGAAAAAAAAAAACTACAATAAAATTTCACAGTACACACAATCTTTGAACTCTGACCACTTAAGAAAGTGTGACTCTAATGCATGCAGTCATGTCCTTAGATTCACAAAGTCAAAGTCCTGTGGCTCATTAGCACTGCAGTTTAGTCTCAAGCCTTCCCAAGACTACAGTGTTTGCTGCCCAGGCTGACCTCAAACTCCTAGGTTCAAACCAAACTCCTGCCTCAGCACCCTTAGTAGCTAGGACTTCAGGCATGTGCTACCCTCTCTTGGCTTTACAGTGCTTTTCAAGCACTGTTTTTCAGCTGAGCATCATGATGACCTTAGTCTGGTAACACTGCCCTTGATGTGGCATTTGCCTGTCTTGAGTTCAGCCCAAGGCGTTCCCTAACGGAGCCTAAGTTCAGTGCTGGAAGCCTGAGCTGTGGCAGGCCCTGCAGCAGTGATGGAAGCAGCTTGGGAGGCTCTCCTCATTGATGATCAGAGTGTGGCACACTTGCAGTTTAATCGCTCAGCCGAGAGCTCAGCTATCAACTCTGGCTGATTCAGGTGCCTGAGTTCTGTCTTGTTTTGTCACTTTATGCTGATCCATTGTTACACTTCTCACTTGCTCTAAGTAATTAGGCATTGAGAAGTGAATGTATGATGTTCATTGCTTATTTGCTCTTGGTCGTAGTTGCCATTTGATGGGGGTTGCTTCCTGCAGACACAAGGAAGATTAGTGTGTTGATTGCATGCATAACAGTGGGAAATGCAGGAGACTGGAGCTTGGGAGACTCTGGACTTACAGTGTTCTCTCTAAGCTCTATTGCGACTTTCTCCTGAAGAGGCTCTGATGGCCTTGGCATAGTGCAGGAGACCACTGTTGCTTATAAAGAAGGAAGGAGTTCATTTCCTATCGAAACTGGAGATAAAAGATTTCTCAGAAAGATCGAGTTCAGGGTCCTAAAGACCAGGTACTGTGCCGATATCTAGCTACATTACTGTTGTGGGAATGAGGGAATGATGATCAATTCAGATTTTGAGGGGAAAACTCAGTGCCCTCTACTCAGAAAGTCACTTTACTCTTGAGCTTCAGTTTCCTTATGATTTTTGTTTGTTTTTACAGTGCTGGGGATGGGACCCAGGGCCTCAGACATACTAGCTACCCAGTGTTCCGCTGAGCTATACCCTCAACCCTGAAATCCTTGATAGGATTAAATGCTATTTATATGTAACCTCAGACAGAGGTTCTTCTCTCATTTCACCTTAATAATGGAACTGTTTTGTTCCAACGTGACCCTGCCCAGCCTGGAGTCTGAGAAAGATGCTTGTGAATCTCCCTTTTACAATTCCCTTACTCCTATGCTAGCCAGGGTGCAGTGTGGAAGAATTTTGTTTGCTCTTTCAAAGGATACTCAAAATATCCCTCTCCTGCAAATCTTTTCCAGGTTCACATGATGTGGCCTCCTGGAATGATCATTAGACTAAGAGAATCCTAGATTTGAGTCCTACTGCTTTGCCTGCTAGCTATGTAACTTAGGGCAAATCTTTTAATTGCTGACCCTCAGTTTTTCATTTACAAAATTAGGATAATATATACCCTTCTACTGTATGAAGTTGTTACCAAATGAGATGTTGGTGGTGAAGATACTTTCATAAATTATAATTATGCACCTCTGTAATCCCAGCACTAGGAAGGATGAGGCAGCAACTCAGGCTGCACAGTGAGTTCAAGGCCAGCCTGTACTACATAGCGAGCAAGCCGTCTCGGAAAAACAAAAACAAAACAAAATCCACAAAGGTATTTTCGAAGGGCACACTGACAGTCTTTTTGTATTAAGATAAGGCCCAGAGGGATGGTGGGTTTTGTTTTTTGTTTGTTTGTTTTGTTTTCTCTTTCTACATAGGGATTCTCTTTTGATTAGTCCTTTGTATTTAGAGAGTTACAGAAAAATTTTAAGGCATCTGCACTGAGTTCCCAGGCCTGACCTCTTAAAAGTAAACAATGTTAGTGTAAGTAGCTGGACCACACCCTTCCTGCCTTCTGGATTCTGCCAACCCTTACAGCACAGAGGTATTTCTGGAATGCTTTGGAAGATGGAGTCTGAGGACAGGTTGGTTTCTTTTATAATTTTTGTAGTTTTTATTTGTGGCGCTGGGGACCCAACCCGATACTTTGTGTGCTAGGCAAGCGCCCTATCACCTACAACACTACACCCTTTTTGGTGGTTTTCTGTACCTTTATTACTGTCCCACCATAATATTTTACATCCTCTCTTTGGTGTTAATTGCAAAAGTAGAATACAATCAATCTAGTTTTTAGCATGAAAGGTATTTGGCTCTGCTAAGGCAGATTTAGAATTAAGAAACTATTTTAAATTGTTGCTCAGACTCATGGAAAAGTCAGCTCTGGATTTCACTCATAAGAAGTTTAAAGAGTCAATTGCCCCTTTATTTAATGAAATTTATATTTTAAAGTATGTATCTTGGCAGTTTAGCATTGTTTTATCATCCCATCCCTCTACACAAAAACTCTTCAGTTTGGAGAACAATGTATTTTAAATGGAGATAGAGACTTAAGTTAAGGTTATGCGTTACTTTTCTCCTGGTTCCTTTATTTAAGCTTTCTAGTTGAGTGGATGAAGTTGAGGAAAGTTGATATCATAAAAATACCATTATAAGGGGTGTGTACCACAGTACAACTCATGGGAAGCAACATTAATCCAACCTAAGATGCGTATCAGTCATGCTGCTGTACCCAAATGAAGGAGTATCAATATTGTTTATGGTGGTGCACACCTGTAATAATGGGAGGCTGAGGCAGGAGGGTTGCGGCAATTTCAAGGCCAATTTGAACTACATAATGAGATCCTGTCTCAAAAAACAAAACAAAAAAGTGTATGCATTGAAAAACAACAAAACTAACATTGTCTCTGGATGGCAGTTATAAATGACTTCAGTTTTTTTCAGCATATTCTGCTGTGGTTAAAAAAGAAACAATGGGAGTTACTTTGATAACAAAAGATAAGTGAATTATTCAGAAAAAAAGTGTTTTAAACTAATGTACACAAAAGGAAGCCTGATAGAAAATAGTTTAAAATATTGAAAGTATTTATTTCTTATATAATTCCTTGTATTTTCTACACGGAACAAATGCAACATTTGAAATCAGAGGGAAAAAAAAGATTTATTTTGTTGGTGACCTTTGTCAGAATAATGTTAGTAGTTCCTTCAAATGTTATGTAATACACATTCTGGGGTTTGTTTTTGTTTTTGTTTTTGTTTTCTCCAAGCAATTCAGGGTTAGGGGAAATGAAGTCAGATTTATAAAACACAGAAGTTTTTCGGAATCAGTGAAAACCAGCTAGTTCACAGAGAAATTCCAATTAGCCGCGTCTATTGTGCAGAGTAGCGTGCAGAACGTGCAGTGTATGAAACACTTGCCTCTTTTTGTATAGGTGCCTGTGGTGACAGCAGGGGGAAGTGAAAAGGGAGCATTGATTTTTATTCTGCCCACATAGGAAAGTGGAAGCCTAGGGTATGAATGTGCTGGGGTGCCACATGGATTAGAAAAAGCCCCACTGACCTTCCTCTGCCAACCACTCTAAGCATGTCCTTCATTCAGGCTGTGTTGCTGCTTCACTTAGAATCCTGTCCTTGTGAAATGTTGACTTCTTCCCCCATCCCACTCCAAAACGGGTGCACTCCAGTAACTGTAGATCCTCAGGCAGTTAATACTGCCACCCCACAAAGGCAATCAGGGTTCTCTTCAGATGGCTGTCAGGATTTCGACTTCTTTAGTTCTTTACGTTGTCCAGAGTAAACCACTACTATGGGTTGCCACCCCAAAATGGATCAAGCAGAACAGATGTAAAAGTAAGTTCAATTTGAGGATGTATGACTTAAGAAGCTAAGAGTGATTATTTTTCCAGGCTCCAAATGCTTTTCAACATTCAATGAGTATTTTCAGCTGTTATTTCTGTAGAGGTTGTCTGTGTGAAACAAGAGACTCAGCCTCTGACTTTGTAGAGCAGGGAAAACGAAGGGTTAGTTGCTGGAGGGGGAGGGCAAGGGCCAGGTATACCTACCTGTAACCTCAGCATTCAGGAGGCAGAGGAAGGAGGATCCCTGAGGGTTCAAGGTCAGCCTGGGCTATCTACTGAGTTAAAAACCAGCTTGAACTACATAGCGAAACCCTGCATCATCATCATCAAAACAACAAGAAGTTATTATAGGGCTAAGGATATAGTAGCTCAGTGGCAGAGTGCTCATCTAACATGCCTGAAACCTTGAGTTTGATCCCCAGTACTGAAAAATAGAAAGTGATTCCTTGTGGATAGTATAACGAGGAGATTCTGATTAAATCAAGGTGGGAACAATGCATTTCTACTGAGCTGGATGGACCCCACAGCAAGGTGCCATATCTTGGGGAAATGCAGGTTGCTAGGTAAGAGCACTAATGATGGGAGGATGGGTTTTGAAGGAAATGACCTTTACAGGTAAAGCCAAAGAATGAAGAAGCTTGGCAAAGAGGAGCGGTTGAAGTATTTGAGGCTACCAGCGGGGAAGTTGTTGCAGACTCTGGGAGGGTAGGTGTCCTGGATTAAGGGAATAGGAATGAAGCCAGAGAAGTAACTACATCAAGGGATATTTATTAGCTATTGTAGATGAGCTTCAGTGGTTGATTGGATACAGTGTCAGGGAAAAGGGACAGGGAGGAGTCGAGGATTACACTCAGATTCCGGCATGGTAGGTAGTTGTAACTTTTCACTGAGGTCAAGGTGCAAGGAACACAACAGGCTGGGGGCCATGGTGGAGTTACGATTCAAACTTGCAGGTGCCTGTGGGATCCATGGGGAGATGCCCAGTGAGCCACTGTTGTGTGGTCTGGGGGATAAAGAAGGAGCAGCTGAAGATGAGAATGTGGGGCAGCAGTCCTGACAGAAGGTGGGTATGGATATGAGGCACAAAATCCCAAGTTATTAGGTAGAGAAAATGGATTTAAACCCAGGGAAGTCTGATCTTAGTGTCCAGGGAAAACCAGAGTATTCCAAGAGTATTCGTGAGTCTCCAAGATACTTTTCCAGGGTAAAATTCCTCACCTTACCCATTTGTGATCTTGCCACACTTTCTTCTTTTCAGTGTTTATAGTTTTTCCTAGCCCAGAAGGATTATCTGGTTCTTTAATTTTACATTACTTTCTGTGAAGCAGCCAAAAAGGTAAAACAGGAGGTTCCTGAAAATGAGGCTAGAAGCCATGCAAAAAACCCTAAACCTGGTTATACAGGGTCTTGTTTTGGCTGCTTCAGAATGAATTTCCTGTCTACCCTGGGGTCCTGCCCTCTGTCCACCCCCCTCCCCCAACTTCCTCTCAAACCAGGTCTGGAATTGCTCATCTCCCTCCCGTAGGGCGCAAATGTAGTTCTTTGCTACTTTTGTCACACCTCGAGGCCTGCAGGCAAATAAAGGGACTGCCCTGATTTTCCTCAGTGACTCCAGTGTTGAGTTGCTTGAGGAGGGAGGGGTCCAAGTTTGGTTCCCACAGAGTGTGGTGCAGTAGCATCTGTGGGATAGCAGCAGCCTGGCCTGGCACCTGCATGTCCAAGGAGAGGCACAGCGCTTCCCGCTGTCTGTCGGCATTTCTGAAAGGTGGGAGCAGAGTGGAACTTTCAGGT
The DNA here is from genome assembly GCA_004363535.1 of Dasyprocta punctata. NCBI lineage: Eukaryota > Metazoa > Chordata > Mammalia > Rodentia > Dasyproctidae > Dasyprocta > Dasyprocta punctata. The sequence continues at coordinate 33,719 of RJWM01012373.1, read as the reverse complement.
TTTCCATTGCATATTCAGGACCCTGAGAAAGTGGCATCTTGTCTCTCCTCCCTTGGCCAGAACACCTCCATCCCTCTCCACTGAACCTTGGGGTCCCAGGGTCAGGTTCTGGAAAAATGGTGGCCCCCTGAGTTCTCATGACCACCTTTGCTTATCTCATCACCACAAGTCCAGCCTGAACTACATAGTGAGACCCTGTTTAAAAAATAATAATAATAATAATAGCTAACCTTAACCTAGTGCTTATCACCTGCCAGGCCCATTGCATGTGTTGTCTTGTGCTTTACCAGATTTTAGTGATTGGACAGGACAAACAGCAGTACCATGGATTGTTGCCTAATAATCCCAGCTCCTTTGTTCTGTATCCAGGGAGAAAAGAGAAAACTACTCCCGGGGTACTCCTTTCTTCCATGCCCTTACAGAAGCAGATCATGGTCATTACTTTCTTTGTTAGGAGGAGGACAGAACTCCCTACTTTGTCCTAATGTCTACTTCAATTCCCAGTTTTCCCAAAGGTGGTTTCTCTTGTGCCACAAAGAAAAAGTTACTAGGTACCTGGGCAAGAAGCCCCCTCAGTTCTGTGGAGCCAGCTCACCCAGACTTCTTCATCTAGAATCCTCTGGTTTTCGTCAGAGTGAAGGGATCCCTCTCTGAAAACTGTCTGTAGAAAGGCAGGCTCCCCTGTGGAATCAGGTAGATGCCTTCAGAGGGTTAAGCAATGAGAAGGGGTCTTGACCCTCCTGGCACTGTGTCTTCTGATGTAGGACAGAATCTGTAGTTAGCATTCATGCCTATCAATGCACTTTATGTAGTAGTCGCATTGTTGTACTTGTGAAATAGTGTACCTATTTATTTGACTCATATCATCCTGAAGCCCTAACATTATGAAAACAAGATTAAAACAACCCCCAAAACTTATGGGCATAGTCTTTCTGAGTTATGCTGTACTGTACTTTGTGAATTTGCAGGTTAAAAAAAAATTATTTCCATAGGATCCCCTAACATCACCAATTCTCTGAGCTTTTTATTACTTCTTTCCTTTAGTAACCTCTGAACAGTTTATTTTCTGCCTTTGGGAATCCCGCTTCCCAGTGTAACACCAGATGTAGTCCTTTGGAGCGTGCGTCCATTTGTAGTTCAACAAACCCTTATCATGGTTACAGGACTTGGTTCCTGCTTCTTATCACTCTGTCCCTCCACTTTTTGTTTTTATCGTCCTACTTCTGGCCTCACTAACAGAATGTCTTATTGTACCTGTCCTTTGGGAGTCTTTGCTACAACAATTGCTAAATTGTTCTCATTCCCTGGCTTCCTGGTTTGCTATCAATTATAGCTGCAGATACCAACATCATATGTTTAGCCTAGTACTGACCTCTCCCCCCGCCCAAAAAAGAAAAGAAACACTGAAAACCCAAAACCACCAGGACAACTTGTTATCTTACAAGTTTTTAGTCAGCGAAAGAGACAAAACAATTTTGACAGGAATGCTGTGTAGGAAGATGACAGGAAACTGAGTTGCCTACTACCTTCTCTTTGTCATGCTGCTTTCCCTTCTAAGAAGCTTCCAGTCACATTTCTCCCTGGAAGGTGGAGGAGGTGTACCTTTTATGTACCAAGTCTTCATTAAATTCTCAAAATCAACCTGCGAGGCAGGTTAGAACAGAAATAAAGGACCAAACAGCTTAGTAAATTACTCATGTTAGGTAACAAGAAAGCAACTCTGAAGTCCCTGTGTTGGGTTCTAACAACCGTGCTCTGGGGACCTTCTTACCAATTCTGTTGCTGGATAGTGGGCTTTAGAGCCGGGTGTGGTGGCACATGCCTTTAATCCCAGCACTTGGGAAGCTGAGGTAGGAGGAGCGTTGTGAGTTTAAGACCGGCTTGGACTACAACGTGAGCAAGGCTGGCCTGAACTACATAGTTTGACCCTGCCTCAAAAAAAAAAAAATAGGGCCGGGAGTTTGCCTCAGGGGCTAAAGCACCTGCTGGGCAGGCTCGAGGTTGTGAGTTTGATCCCCGGTACTGCAAAAAAAAAAGATAGATGGTGGGCTTTCCACATCAGTTTCCTTCACTAGGTTCTAAGTTCCTTCAGGGCAACCACTATGTCTTCAGTGTACACATTAGGCATTCTACAAATATCAGCTTATTTTTCTCGCTTTCCTTTCCCTAGTTGTCATTAAAGGCAGGCTTGAATATGTGGTCTAATGAAGTGCTTTGCATTCTCTGTAACTCAAGGATATGTATTTATGCCCACTTGATTTCATTGGAAAAATACAGACACACATAACATGAGTAACATAAAACACTACATGCATTAAGTGCTCAGAGTAGAGGAAAAGAGATGAAGACAGAAATAGATATGATAGAAAGAGTATGAAGGAAGAGGGATTTTTTGTTTGTTTTTTGAGACTGGGTCTCCTTTGTAGCTCAGGTTGACCTCGAACTCATTTGTAGCACAGGCTAGCCTTGAACTTGCCATCTCCTGCCTCAGCCTCCTGAGTGCTAGGATTACAGCTGTGCATCACCATGCCCAACAAGAGCAGGGATCCTGATTTGTCAAGGATGGATAGGATTTGGATCTTAAATTTATTCATTCAGATCACAAACCTGCATCTGTGGTATGGCAGGCATGGTGCTGGGGAATGGGGAGGGTTGAGGAATCAGGACATATAAGTACTAGGCTAGGGAAGAGTATTTGGGAATAGCACCTAGTGCCTTCTGAGAGGAGTAAGAAACAGAATTCTCACAGAATCAGAGCTATCACATAAAGAGCTATCACACTGTCCTATTGAAAGATCAGGTAGTGGGAAGAACTGATTTTCCTTCTTCAAAATAATATTTTTAGGCAAGATGAATGAGGGATGGATGCCAGTTGCCAACAATCAACATGTATTTCGTTTAGATTCACCTCCAGCAATACTCTGGTCTTCTTGGGGAAAAAGAAAGTCATTATTTAGTGTCAGAGAGACACAGCTTTTCCTGGAGCTATTCTAGTTTTGAGTTAATCTCATTTCTGAAGCTGTGAGATCTGAAGCTACCACACAGGTCTAGAGGGGTCTGGAAAGAAAACACTGAGTCTCAAAAAGACATAAAAAAGATATGTACAGTAGACAGGGTTCAGTCCGTTCTAACAGGGATTTATACACAGTGCAAATGTTAGGTTGGAAGGACAGTTAGGATCTATGACAGCCAAGTTTAAAGGATTTCTTCAAATTTTTTTTCACAGGGTTGTGCTCAGTAGCTCAGACTGGCCTCTTTCCAGCTGAGGCTAAACTTGATCTCATGATCCTCCTGCCTCAACCTCCCAGGTATTGTGATTACAGGCATGAGTCATCACACTTAGCAGAATTCTTAACTTTTTGTGCCACCTGAGTTTTCAGCTCCTCTTAATGGCTTACCCTGATTCTTGGAAGTCTCCAGGGCTGCTTTATATGCCTGGCAAGTGTTTTTAATTCTTGCATGATGTAGGCTTACTGTTAAAGCTAGAAGGACTGTAAAGAACATCCAGTTTTTGGTCCAGAGTCCTCATAGTGAATCTGGAAACCAGAGAGGTCTGGATCTCACAGTTAGTGGCAGAGCTTATATTAAGGTCTTGTCCTCATTAACAATATTCCAGACACATCAAAGTTTATTTTGTTTTATTTTTGAGAAGGGATCTCGCTATGTTACTGAGGCTGACCTTGAAGCCCTGGGGTTATGGGATCCTCTTGCCTCAGCCTTCTGCACATCAATTGGATGACGTGTTGGTTCTTCCAGAGAGTATCTCTGTAAAGATTCACAGAACCCCAGCACTCGGGAGGCTGAGGTAGGCGGAGCGTTGTGAGTTCGAGGCCGCCTTGGGCTACAACGTGAGTGCAAGGCCGGCCTGAACTACATAGTGCGACCCTGCCTCAAAAAAACTAGGGCCAGGAGTTTGGCTCAATGGCTTAAGCGTCTGTCTGTCAGGTCCGAGGTTGTGAGTTCGATCCCTGGTGCTGGGGGGCGGGGGGGAGATTCACAGAACCTGGGTAACTGGTTGCCTCTGAGAAGGGGAAGTGAGTGCCCAGGTAACATGGGAGATCTACTAGTCACTGAAAACCTCTTGAATTTTTTGAATTTTGTACAATATGTGTTGTTACCTCATCAAAAGGAAATAATTTATTTTTAAGAGCTCAGTGGAACAAGCTGGGCATGATGGTGTATGCCTATAATCCCAGCACTCGGGAGGCTGAGGCAGGAGGATCAATGCGAGTTTGAGGAGAGCCTGAGTTACAAAGTGAGTTCGAGGCCAGCCTGAACTGCATAGTGAGACCCTGTCTCAAAAAGACAAAACCAAACCAAACCAAAACAAAACAAAACAAAAAACTCAATGGAGTTCGTTGTTTTGTTTCCCCTTTTGTCTCATATTTGTATAAAACATTTTTCCTGACTCAAGATATCCCCATTTGCAAATTATTACACAGGAGAAAGTTAAAGGCTTTGGAAGTTGTGATGCTAGTTGGTTACTACTTTGTGACTAGAACCTCAAGCCAATGTTATTCCAGAGTCCCAATTTCCTGCCAATTTTGACTGACAGAATCTGGCTGGATAAAACCCAGAGAAACACAATTTTTTTTTTTTTTTTTTTTTTTTTTTTTTTGTACTGGGGATCAAACTCACAACCTCACACCTGCCAGGTAGGTGCTCAGGCCACTGAGCTAAATCACTGACCCTATTCTTTGAGACAATGGAAGGGCTAACCATTTGGGGGAGCTTTTCCAAACGGAGGATTATACAAAAAGATAGTGATATGTTTCATGGAGATTTAATACATGAATTTCATGTTATCAAGCCAGGGAACTTGGCTTAAACTTCCCAAGCTAGTTTTTCTATTTTGATTTTGATTTTATTTTCCTTTTTTTTCACTGCTAGTCCCAGCCTCTTGAAGAATTGGAAGGTTTGGTTTGGTTTGGTTTGGTTTTGAGATAGGGGTCTCACTGTGTTGTCCAGGCTGAGCTCAAACTTGTAGACTTAAAGGATTCTCTTGTCTTGTCCTCCCAAGTAGCTAGAACTACAGGTACATGACAAAGAAATCTTTTTTCCCCTAGCATATTAGGCTAGGGCTCTACCAATGGGCTATATATCCCCAGGCACTGGTAGTCTTTGATCACAAAGTTCATGATTTTGACACTGACACTAAACTACTTCCCATGATCAGTACAAAGGGGAGCTATGTGCTCTCTTAAGAGAAAGCTGGCACAATGGGGCATACCAGTAGCTAGCCTAATCTCAGCTACTCTGGAGACTGAGGCAAGAGGACGGCAAGTTTGATCCCAGTCTGGGCAACAGAGCGACTTAACAAGACTCTGTAAATAAAAAGTGTAAGACAGAAAGGTCTGGAAATGTAGATCAGTGGAAGGGTCCTGGGTTCAATCCCCTGTACCAGAAAGCAAGGGGTGGGGAAGGACAGAGCAAGAGAGTGAAGAGTAGCAAGCTGGTATCCTGAAGGAATCTGGCCAAGTGTCTTTGTACCTCAATCTTCCTTTCCTTGTGCTTTCTAAAATCAAAATTTTCCAGTGCACGATAAATTCTGTGACCTTAAGAAGTATAAAAGAACTTTCTGGAAGCACAACAGACGTTAAGTTCCAGTCCTAGCCATGACATTTACCAAGTGTCTGAACTTGGGCAACTGAATAATCCATCCGCGCCTTACTTTTTCCTATCTGAAAAATCAATGTTGGTACTGCGTGTTTATAGGGAGACCTAGTTGAGACGATGCACCTGCTACATAATACACGTTCAATAAAGAGCCACTGGTGTTTTCCTAAGAACTAGGATGCACAAGAAAACCTCCAAGTCACATTTTATGAAGGCTTGTTTCAGGGCTTCCATTAGCTATTTGTACAGTTGTGTAAGAATCCTCTCTTAAAAGTTACACCCTGTCTGACTGATCCTTATCTTGAGGATATCGTGTGTTCACTCAACGTTAGTTGAATCAGTGAACGAAGTGAAGGCTAGGTCCGTCTCAGTGAATGAAAACGCTACTCATAACACACAATGTCGGTACAGTCCCCTACTGTTCCCTTCGCTCCTTCGAGTTTCAGTGAATTTAAAACTGTAAATGAACATAAGGTCACTGCAGGCCCCGCTGCGTAGTTCTGAGGTTAGGTAAAACGCTGAACAGAAAAGCTTCGGAAAAGGAACATTCCCTACAAACCTGAGTGCGAGGCTTGGTATCAAGAACGGCCCTGGCCCTCGCCCTCGCCCACGCCCACGCTAGCGCCTTAGGCACCTAGCCCTAGCGCCAGACCCGCCCTCTCTTCCTGGTTTTCCCCGGCAACCCGCCCCTCCGGTGTCATGTGACAGGGGTGCCCGGCCAGATCAAGCCCTTGATTGGCTGAACTGCAGAACACCTTGCGATTGGCCAGAGGCCGTCGGGCCCCCGCCTCCCTCCTCCTCCTTGCCGCGGCCCACGTGAGGGGGGAGAGTCACGCGATTTCCGGGAACCCGTCAGGAAGGACATAAACAAAACAAACCCGAGGCAGCATGGAGAGGGGCCGCGGCCCCTACAACGGAACCGGACGCAGCCCCTGAGCCGCCCCCACACCTACAGGTAAGCGCCGCTGCTCACTGCCCGGAGCTCGCAGGGGCCTGAACTGGGGAATCAGCTGAGTGGCAGGCGGAGAAGAGCTGCTGGCCCAGGAGGCAACAGTGTCCGGGCTCTAGGCTGGGCCGGCGCGGGGCGGGGGCCGGGAGCAGGACTGATGGTGAGGGCGCGCGGGGCGCGGACCGCCGCCGGCTGTTCCCCCGGCAGCGCTCCCCTCCCCCCACTCCCGGCCCGGGACGGTTACATAAAAGCGCGGGGCGGCGGCGGATAAGACCCACGGGAAAGCTGCAGGCTAGGCCGGGCATGGGCACTGCCGGGCGTCCGCTCTGCCGGGGCTCCGGGCCTTTCTCCGCGGCTCCGGAGCTCCGGCCCGCTGTTGCCGGCAACCGGCCTGTCAGAGAAGCGAGCGGGTGGGAGGGGCCGGGGAGGGAGGGGAGTCGAGGCTGGCGGGGGAGGAGGAGAGAGAGGGGGGCGTGTGAGGAAGGGCCGGGACTGCGGAGGTCTGCGCTGGCTTGGCAGGAGACGAGGAAGCGCGGGCTAGGGAAGGGGGTCCGAGCAGGGGTGTCTCCGAGGTAGACTTTCCCCCTCCTGTCCCCGCCCCAGAGGCGACCCGCGAGAGGGGCCTCCCTCTCGGGATTTGTTTATATGTCTTCTCAAAGCAGCTTGAAGCAGTTCGGAGGCGGGTCCTTCGGAACTGAGTGGCAGGCTCTTATGTCCAATCGGGAAGGCTGTCCGAGGGCCGCACCAATCGGTGCAGGAAGGCGGTGCCGCGGCTCCCCCATGGTTCGGTTGTGCCGGGGGTGGGCCAGGTGGGGCGGCCATGTTAGATGGGAGGGGACCAGTGGGTGGTGGGTCACACAGAGGGGAGGAGACAGGGCAAAGGGCGAGCGAGCGGGGCTGGGGGCGTTTCGGGTGTCCGAAGGCGAGTCCGGTCGGACCAGGAAGAGTAGCTCAGGGGAGCCTGACCCCGACCTACCGCTCTCCTCACACGAGCAGAGGAGGCAGGGAAGTACTGAGGGCAGCCAAGCCTCCCCCTGGGGGTGGTTCCTGGGACTAGATGGAGTCCAATCTTTGGATTCTCCCTCTTGCTCGGCCCTGCGCTTCCTGACAGACCTGGCCGCCCAACCCTGTAATCGCCCTCTTTTAACCTGAGAAAGCAAACTGTTCCGTTTCTGAGCAGGCTTGAGCCTTAAGACTACCTTAAAAGAGGTACTTAGATAATAGCGGTCTGAGTTTCTGTACCAGGCCTTTACGCAGGCACTCAAGGGGAAGTTCTGCTTTTCTAGGTTTTATGTAGCGAAAGCTGGGAGTAGAAAAGCCGAGAAAGTTGAGGGCTGGGCGGGGTTTCCATTTTTTCATCCAGATGCTTTCTGAAGACCTGGACCCAAGCTTGTCCTGGTTTTAGTAGTTTGCCCATCTTGCTCACATTTATTGGTAGCTCATATAAATCAATTTCATGTGAAAACTGCTACTTGAAAAAATTATTTAGACTTTAAGTTTCTATAGGACATTTTTTCCTGCAGATGCCTAGCAGGTGAGAAAGAGGATCAAGGTCTAACTTAATTCTTTTTTAAAAACAGAGAATAAGCTTTCTGTGTAAATCTTGCAATCTGTGGTAATCTGATTGTCACTTGATTGTACTTTTAAGTATATTTTATTTCCTCTTGAATCTTAAAATGGTTAAGAGATATACCAAAGGATAAAATGGTATGAGTGCGTAATTAGAAAATCACTTGATTAGTGATTATTTTCATCATATTGGCCTTGTTAAATTATGAATTTAAGCTTACTTTAACATCAGCTTACAACCTGTAGCTGCTATAGTATTGTCAAAGGTACCAGGCTATACTGATGCATCTTTGGGTAAGCACTCAGAAGTAGGAACACTTCAGTATATCATGCAGGCCCTGCTCATGACTATTTAAGAATTCTCAGTATCCCCTTTGTCAACTTGGAAAAGATAATAGTGGGTAAATAAATGAATTATTAGGTTTTATTGGTATTAGTTTTGTATGACTGACTCACAGTTCTTTTAAGAATGATATGCTATGTAAAAATGTAGCTCCGAATTATTTGATAGATTTTTTTAGTTTGTCAGTATGAGTTTTTTATAATAAATAGAAATTCTAGCTTGTATTTTACTGTCAATATTGTATTGCTTTATAAACCCTACCCCTTAACAGTGCCTTAATGTGTTATAAAAGAGTGTAGCTAAAATGAAAACTGAACAAAAACCATCATTGGTATCTAGAGTACTTGTCGAGAATTTTTAGTTATATTAGTTCGATAAAGTCAATTAGCGTTGCTTAGTGTTTTCTTAGGAATAATCAGTATATCTGACAGAACTTCGTTGTACATCTTTTGTATGATTGATACAGCAGCTTTGAGATTTTTATTTTTATTTGTTTTTGAGACAGGGTTTCGCTTTGTTGCCCAGACTGGTGTTGGACTCCTGGGCTCAAGCGATCCTCCTGCGCTGGAAATACAGGCTCATGCAACCGTGCCTGGCTCTGGGATTTTTGGGCTTGTGAGCGTAGAAGAGGTCAGATGCATCCAGAACAGATTTTGAAATTCCACTTTCATCTCATTCTGTTACAGCAAGTGAAAACGTTTTATAAAATCAGTGACCTAAGTAGTTTACTGGTTGGACATGTAAAGATTCTAGGATGCCAGTGCATGGAATAAAGGAATAACTGGTATGGATCTTGGTGGTAGTTAATCAAATATGAATGACAATGGAAGTACAAGGAGTTTGTTATTCTATAGCTTTAGCCGAGTTTTTTAAAGTTTAAGAAAAATTTATCTTTGCTCTGTATGCAGTCGTTTTGTTGTTGTTGTTTTGTTTTTGTAGTGCTGGCGATTGAACCCACATGCCAGGCAAGTGGTAGGCACACCCTAGCCAAGTGCTGTACCGTTGAGGTACACTTGCAACCTTTTTGAAAATGTTGAGACAAAGTCTCATTAAGTTGCTCGGGATGCTCCCGAACTGGCAGTCCTCCTGCCTTAGCCTTTCGAGTTGCTGGGATTATAGGCATGTCTCACCATGCTTGGCTCACTGTTTGCTTTTAAAGTTTAATTTTTAAGCTGGGTGTGGTGACGCACGCTTCTGATCCCAGCACTGAAGAGGCTGAGGCAAGAGGATTGTTGCAGATTCAAGGCCACGTTGGGCTACAAAGTGAGTTCAAAGCCAGCCTGAACTGCATAGCAAGATCCTGTCTCAAAAAGACAAAACAAAACAAAACAAACTCAAAAACTTTGTGTTTTTTAGTCAGCACTCAGGAGGCTGAGGCAGGAAGATTGCTGCCTCAGCCTGCACTACATAAGTGAATTCAAGGACAGCCTGTACTACATAGTGAGACCCTGTCTCAAAAAGAAATGAACAACAAAAAAAAAAAAACAAGAAAAGTTTAATTTTTAGTCAGGGTTGGCAGTTGTATGATTTTTGAGATGAATCAGCAGAGTTGTTTCCATTTGGTTTGTAGTCGGATGCTTTGGGAAAGAATTCATTGATTATGACCATATTTGGTATCTCATTCCAAAGTACATAAACTTGTAGACTAGTCATAAATTTGTCAGATCATTAGTTCTGATTATTCTGAAACAGACTGACAGACTTTTCTGTACAAAATCACGTAGTAAATGTTTACACTGTGTAGGCTGTATCGTCTCTGTCACCACTGCTCAGCCCTGCAATTTATAGCATGATAATTGATAAAGACAGTCAATGAACAGGGTGTGGTAACACAGTCTTGTAATTCCAGAACCCAGGAGAGAGAGGCACAAGGATCACTGCAAATTTGAGACTAGCCTGGGTTCAGTAGTGAGACCCCGTTTTGAAAAATAAACAAAAGGAAACAGTCATAGAAATTATGTTCAGGATGTATATTGTAAATAAAACCTTATTTACATGAATAGGCTGTGCCTCTCTGTGGCAGTAACCATTGTTTGTCCACCCCTGTTGGCTCACTCACTGAGTTTTAAGCATTACAATATAAGGTATTACAGCGTATGTAAGTATACACTTCAGGTCTTAGTTAAGCACTAACCAACTGTATGTATCTCTTGCCATAAAATATTTTTAGTACAAGGCCATATGGCATCATTGTCCATATATATATATATATATATATATATATATATATAATTTTCTTTTCCTCAACAACTCTTTGAATATTAGTGTAAACCTTATTTGGTTGTTTATTTGAGACAGTCTCCCTAGGTAGTTCAGGCTGGCCTTGAACTCACTATGTAGGCCAGGTTGGCCTCAAACTTGCTGCAGTCATCCTGCCTCAGCTTCCTGAGTGTCAGGATTGTAGGCATGTGCCACCACACTTGACAAATCACATTTATTTTAGAGATGCATTTTGATTGAAAAGAGTTTTAGCTTTTCAGATATGGTACCTAAGAACATTTTTATTCAGGAGATGGTCCTGTTGAGCTTTAAAGGTTGGCTCTGAACCTGCTGTGTAGCCCAGACTGGCCTTGAACTTCCAGTGATCCCCCTGCCTCTAGCCTTCTACCATGCCCGACTAGCGTGTCATGTCTAACAAAACTCTATTGCTATTTCAAGAAATGGTGTTCCAAGTGAACAGGTAATACCTATAGTATTATATTTAGATATATATGGATTTGGAAGTCATACTGATCATGTCATTGCCTGAGGTGTTTGTAGAATTATCTAAACATTAGGGCAGATGTTTTTTCAAAGACTCAAAAGACATAGGTTGCATTTCCTTTTCTTTGGAAAATGTCAAGTGATGCTTAGTATCCTAGAAAGTGAAGATGCCATAGTCTTACTTTCTTCATTGATAGCTTTTGGTTTGTTTTTATGTGCTATTTCTTTATTTTCATTTACTTAAACTGGATTTTATGAAAACATAAAAGTTCGCGTAGAATATATTGGCTTTTTGTTGTTGTTGTTTTTAAAGAAAAGGCCTCACTATGGAGTTCAGGTTGGCCTTGAACTTACTGAGTAACCCAGACTGGCCTCAAACTCAAGGCAATCCTTCTTCATTACAGGCGTGTGCCATCACATCCAGCTATTACTGGCCTGAACTGAAAAGATTCTGCCTAGTTTACTTACTGTCTGGCTAGATGTAAATGGGTAATCTGAGTTTATTAATTTATAATGGTAGGAATTAATCATTATTTCCATCTCACAGAGGAATATTGGGAAATTTTTAGTTACTGTGTTCTTAAGTTCATGTACTTTGAATATGTTAAGTGGATCCCCTCCCCTCCTTTCCCCTCCCCTCTTCTCTTCTCTTCTCTTCTCTTCTCGGCAGTACTAGGGATTGAACCCAGGGCCTTTTCACTGAGCTACATCCCCAGCCATTTTTATTTTTTATTTTTGAGATAGGTTTTCACTAAACTGCTAAGTTGACCAGGCTAGGCTTGAATTTGTGATCCTTCTTCTGCCTCAGCCTCCCAGAGTGCTGCACTTATAGGCATGTACCACCACACCTGCATTGGAGCCACCTCTCAAATCTGGATTGCAGTTTCTTTCTTTACATTATTGCCTTCTCAGCTTCTTTATTAGCATTTGCTTGTTAGCACAGTGTCTTCCAATTAAACTGTGAGCTCCTTGTTCAGATTCTGCCTTCTATTCTGTATGCACATTGCCTCACTGAAGTTCAGTGCTCTTGGTAGGAACATGTCATCTGGAAGGTAATAAAGTCTACTATTAACAGAGATGGTGGACTTTTCTTACTTGGAAAGGAAGAATTAATCACTATTGTCCAATCAAAAAGCCTTCAAGATTTTTGAGTCTTAAGGGAAATTAAGAAAGCTATTTTATGGTTTTTTGTTTTTGTTTTTTTCTTTGAGGCAGGGTCGCACTGTAGCTCAGGCCAGCCTTGCACTCCCGTTGTAGCCCAAGCCGGCCTTGAACTCACAACGCTCCTCCTGCCTCAGCGTCCAGAGTGCTGGGATTAAAGGCATGTGCCACCACGCCTGGCTTATTTTATGGTTTTTTAAAAAAACTTTCAGTTTTTTTTTTGTTGTTGTTGTTGTTTTCAGATAAATTCAGTTAAAGTTGCTGTGCACAACTCTCAGATATAAAAAAAAGTTCATTGTGCTTTGTTGGATTTGTCATTAGCACACTTAGTTCTGGGTATTTGACAGATAGGAAAAGAACCTGTTCTTGTAGATTTGGGATTTTTCTTTTAAGAGTAGGATAATTTATTGTGAAAGCGAGTGGGGAATAGGAATAGAAAAGGAATGAGAATAGGTGTCACTCCTGAGAGACAAGAGGGACCATGAATGGGTTGGCTTAATTTTTCACCTATATAGCAGTGCCCTATTTTTGGAGGAACACTGTAAAGTCATTTCCGCCTAGCTGAGTGTAGTGGCCCATCCTTTTAATTCCAGCACTCAAGAGGCCAAGGCCAAAGGATCTTCATGAGTTGAAGGTTGGTCTGGGCTACATAGTGAGTTCAAGGACAGCCTAGACTACCCAGCGTGTCTCAAAAATTTACACCTGATTTGCCCCTGAGGATCTGGCTACACTTGGAAAGAGTTTAATGCAGAGAACTGCCTTGACACTTTGTGGGTACAATACCATTTTGTTCCAATACCAGGCAAAATTTGCGCACTTTCCATCAATTTGTGACCTCCCTGAACAGCTTTCTGTCCTGCTATTGCTCTCCTTTCTAATCACCCCATCATTCCCTTCTTTCAGAACTAAACTACTTTTTACTTCTTTGGGTATTACTGACTTTGACAGTTTTCCATGAAAGTCTTATGAGCTAGCTAATTTTTTGTCCCCCAGTGTTCTTCAGATTCTTGTTGTACACTTATTCCCCAACCCCCCAGTAGTGAGGATTGAACCCAAGGGTTTTGCACTATGATATTTCCCCACTCGCTTTTATTTTGAGAGAGGGTCTCACTAAGTTGCCCAGGCTAGGATCAAACTTGTGATCCTCCTGCCTCAGCCTTCCAGGGTATTCAGATTACTGGCACACACCACCATTATTTTTTTAGATGATTGGTTTTTAGATGAGTTTAAAGTTTTTTCTTTGGCTGCTGCACACCATTCTTAGGAAATTTCTACCTTCTTCATTAAACGGTTGCTATTCACTAAGAAACTAAAAATATTAACAAAAGTAGAATTTAAAAAAAGTTTTTGATGCATAGTTACAGGGAAGAATTAGAGGAAGGGTGGTTGTATTTCTGTTCAAAAGATTCACTGTGAATTTCTTAAAACAGCGAGGCTTCTACCATCCTTATGTTGTATAAAATGAGACTTGTAGAGTTTATAAAAACTTAATTTTTTATTTTATTGGTACATTTTAGATAAACATAATGATAACATTCATCATAGGGAATTCGTACCTGTACGTGATATATTTTGCTGCTTTTTTCCATCGCCTTCCCCTCCCTTTCACCTCTTTTTCTGCTTATTTACAAATTCCTTGTTTCCATTTTTTCCTGTTAGTCTCTTGTTTTTTCTTGTCCCTTCTTTCCTTTCCTCCTCATCTTCAGTGTTCCCCTTCTCTTTTGAACATTTTCTTTCCATTTCCCAATATCTATTATACATTTTGGTCCTTAGTTACACTTTTGATTTCTCACACCAGAGAAACAATGGGATATTTAAACGTGTATCTGATTTATTTCACTTAGAAGTATGGTCTCAATGTACATCCATTTACCTAAAAATGTCTCAAGCTTATCCTTCTTTATGGCAGAGTAGTACCGTATTGTATTAAAAAACCACATCTTCTTTGTCCATTTGTTGGTTGAGGGGCATTTGGGTTGTTTCCAAGATTTAGCTATTACAAAATGCACTGCTTAAACATGGTCTGTGTATATACCCAGGCTGACTTTGTGTGTGTGTGTGGTTCTTTTTTTTTTTTTTTTTTTTTTTTTTTTTGGTACCGGGGATCAAACTCACAACCTCGAGCTTGCCAGGCAGGCACTTATGCCACTGAGCTAAATACCCAGCCTTATATTTTGAGGTAGGGTCTCACTATGCAGTTCAGGCTGGCCTTGAACTCACTTTGTAGCCCAGGGTGGTCTGGAACTCACAATGATCCTCCTGCCTCAGCCTCCAGAGTGCTGGGATTAAAGGCGAGTGCCACTACGTCAGGCTTTAAGAGTTTTTCTTTTCTTTTCTTTTTTTTTTTTCAAATGTGCTGGGGATGAAACTGACAACCTCGCTTGCCAGGCAGGCACCTGTGCCGCTGAGCTAAACCCCCAGCTCTACCCAGGCTGACTTTGAACTCTCAGCCTTAGCCTGGTGCTGGGAATAGAGGTGTGTGCCACCATTCCTGTGTCTAAACACTTCTACAAAATCAGCTTTATTGAGGTATCATTTACATAAAATGAAAATTCATTTGATCCCAGCAGTACAAAAAAAGGAAGAAAAGATAGTTCATCCAATTTTGAATTTTGACAGATATATGTTGAATATATGCTAACGTTTAACCATCACTATTGTCATACCTGGAACATTTCTGTCATTCCAGAAAGTTCCATGGTGCCCCTCTTGCTGTCAAGTCTCCCATCCCCACCTCTTTGCTTCGTCTTCTCTGGAATTTTGTAAACGGTAAATGCAATCACAACGTGTGTTACCTTTTTGGTTTGACTTCTTTTATTTAACATAATGCTTTTGAGATAGTCATATTGTTTCATGTACCTGTTTTGAGTCTGTATTTTTGAGTGGATTTGTCATGGTCTTATTACCTGTTTACCATTTGATATTTCGGTTGCTTCTAGGTGTTAGGCTATTGTGAATAATACTGCTGTAAATATTCATGCACTGGTCTTTTAAAATACCTTTCCTAACATTAACTAGCTTTTATTGGAAGGTCAAATTGAAGAGCTGTTGAGAGTGAAAGGCCCAGAGTAGCTACCCGCACAAACATACCCTATACTAGTTCTGTGGTTTTCAGCATCTCTTAGTTTAGATTCTCCACCTGTAAAATGGAACTGAGTGGAGATTGGAGCAAGGTAGGAAGCACTGAGCAATTTAAATGAGGTAATGTTCAACAGCACTGGCCATTCAAGAGATGCAAATGAAAACTACACTGAGATTCCACCTCACCCCTGAAAGAATGGCTAGTGTTAAGAAGTCAACCAGTAACACATGCTGGACGGACTGTGGACCAAAAGGAACCTTTCTCCACTGTTGGTGGGAATGCAGGCTGGTACAACCACTGTGGAAGTCAGTGTGGAGATTCCTCAGAAAGCTAGGATTGGAGGTCCCATTTGAGCCAGCTATTCCCCTTCTGGGTATCTTCCCAAAAGAATTGAAAACATCCTACCACAGCGATATATGTGCACCTATGTTTATAGCTGCCCAGTTCATAATGGCTAGATCTTGGAAACAACCTAAATGCCCCTCGACTGAGGAATGGATAAAAAAGATGTGGTATTTCTATATAATGGAATACTACTCAGCTATAAAGAAAGATAAACTAGACATTTTCACTCTTAAATGGATGAATATTGAAAATATACTTTTCAGTGAACTAAATTAATCACACATATGTAACCATTGCATTGTTGCACTTGTGTGACGAACTGAAAGAAAATCTATGTATATAAAAAATTAGTTAAGACAGTTAAAGAAAAAGAATTTCGAGTGAAGATTAGTTTTCACAGGGTCATCTTCAGATTTCATCTTTAAAGGCAAATGTTTATTTGAAAATAATAGTGCAATCATAACAAAAAGAGTCATATAGCTCGTTTCTCTTGATTCATTGAGGTAAAAGTTTTGTGCTAATAATTTTCTGGACAATGGTTCATGTCTATATCTTGTAAGCAACTGCTGTGAATATAACAATATGCAATGTATTGATTATTGTTACTCTCTTATTGATTGGTTGTGAAATTGCTTTACTTTAATTTCTTACTTTGCTTCTGTTTAAAAAAAAAGAATTAGGAAAAAAATCTATAAATCTGTTTGATATATATATATATATATATATATATATATATATATATGGGATCTATACAGCCCAGGCTGGGCCTCAGCCTCAAGATGATCATCCTGCCTCAGCCTGCCAAGTGTTGAGATCATAGATATGTGCCACTACACCTAGCTTATTCCTTTTATTTTAAATTGAATAAGTAATTTACTATTGTTTTCCTTGTTCTTTCTGTAAGTGTGGCAAGGATTTAAATTTTCTCTCAACAGTGTTTGAAATTCACTGTCATTTTTTCTAGATATTTTATAATTTGGATTTAGATTTTCCTCTGACTCCAGAGGTGTTTTTGTTTGTTTAATTCCCAAGTAACAGGGTATTCATTTTTCAGCATGCTGCTTTTTTCCTTGCTTTATTGCATTGTCATCAGAAAATGTACCCTATTATTACTAATATTCGAGTTCATTGAAGTTTGCTTTATGAAGTTCACTGAAGTCTAATATATAAATAATATATTGTGACATTTTGGAAATAAAATATATTACATTTTCTGAGTATAGAATTTGATATAAACATACTCTATTTACCAATAAAAAAAAAAACTAGGTAATTCTCACATTAGTTCCAGTGATCATTTTAGTGTACCAGGAATGTTTTCACTGTTGTCAGATCTGATCTCTGTTCAACAGAGGGATATTTGATATGAGAAATTTTATGTGAAATTTCCAAGTGCTTGCAATTAAAATTTAAAGTCTAAAAATTTTTTTTGTTAGTACATGTCTGCAGTTTATAATGATTACAAGTATCATGGGGGAGTTTATACGTGTACACAACATTTTAATTATTTTTTGTTCCGTTCCCCTCCCATCCCTCCAGCTCTTGTTCCTCTTCTCATTTAGAAAAGCTATTTCCATTTTTTCTTTTTCTTTTTTATCCCTTTCCCTTCCCTTTCTCCCCTTCCCTCGTTTCTTGTTCCCCTGCCCAGTGAGAATGACCTCCCTACTCTAATTAGCTTTTATGTTGCTCTTTGTTGAGTTTCTCATATAATAGCATGTGATGTTGTTGTTGTTGTTGTTGTTTTTGTTGTTGTTGTTGTTTTATTTTTTTGAGACAGAGTCTTGCTATGTAATTTAGACTGGCCTGAAAGTCACTCTGTAGCTCAGACTGGCCTCAAACCTGTGGCAATCCTCCTGCCTTAGCTTCCCCAGTGCTGCGATTACAGGCATGTACCACCACTCCTGGTGCCCGTGCGGTATTTAAATTTGTGTGCTTGGTTTATTTCACTTAACATTATGGTGTCAAGGTTCATCCATTTCCTCACAGATGCCTCAGTTTTATCCTTCTTTATGGCACAGTACTCTTCTATCATGTATAAGTGCCATATATTTCTTATTTATTCAAATCTGTTGATGGTCACGTAGACTGTTTCAAGATTTAGCTATTGTAAGTTATGCTAAAATTTAAAGTTTTAAAATCTGTTTTATGGGAGCTAAACAGAAACACTCTGTTGTCGTTGATTTCTGGCTTTAATTCAGTTTGAGACTTGTCTGCCTTAAATCTTCAGTTTACTTTGTCTTCTTTTTTATGTTATGTTTTTATTTTTAGGTTTTTGTTGTTGTTGTTGTTGTTGTTGTTGTTATTGTTACTGGTTTTTGTTTTTGAGATGGGTTCTCCCTATGTAGTCCAGGGTGGCCTTGAACTTACTATGTAGCCCAGGCTGGCAGAAATCCTCCTGCCCCAGCCTCCTGAGGGCTGGGATTACAGTTGAACATCACCACATCCAGCTTGTCTTTTGTTTTTAAATGTACATATTTCTAGTAGAGTACATTTGTTACAGTACCTGTTACTTTTGTTCTGTAGTTTAGCATAACAACTTGTTTGCCAGACTCTCCTTAAAAGCAGCTGAGTTACTGTAAACAATTTTTATTCTTTCCCTCTGATTGGAGGGCTATTAAGAATTCAGGAGTCTGATGGAGGGGTGGAACCAAGTACTGATTACTCTTTGTACTTCTCTGATGACTGATGTTTCTGCTGTATGTAGTGTATGTTTTCTCAGTAGTTGGAATAGTCTGCTTTTCCTGTTTGGTTTATTCTGAACCCTTTTGAGACAAGTATAGCATAGGTCAAATTCTGTATCTGTTTATTTGAGACTATATAAAGCATTGTGGATACATACTTAGATCTTGTATAAATATTTCCCTGAAGTTGCCTAGAATCTATGAGGAAACCAGTATAAGTAACTATAAAAAAAAAAGATGTGATATGTAATTGAACATATATTAGGGTAATCTTTCTTGTAGGGCTCTTTCCTTTCGTAGTTTACCTGATAATTTTTTATTGTGTATAAAGATTACTAGTTAACAGGTTTATAAATTATTTTGTGAATTCAAAGATTATTTTGCTGATTAAACCAGCATAATTGACAGTCACCCTCATAAAGCTGGGGACAGCGTGTTAAATTACCTAGATTGCCTGAGTATCCTTTTTCTCAATAATTCCAGGAAGCTGGTTTTTTTGTGATAATTAAATGAGTTTAGACAGTTGTATTCTGAGTTGAGTTTGGGTTTATATCTTCATAGCAGCAACATGCCAGGAACTTCATTATATGCTAGAGAGGGAATCTGACTAAATGGGTAATCTGAAAATAAAAATAGCCATTTATTGAGTGTCTGTTTTTGGGATACGTTGTTGTTTGTTTTGTTGATTGATTGATTGTCTGTTTGAGACAGGGTCTCACTATGCAGTTCAGGCTGGGCTTGGGCTCACTTTGTAACCCAGGCTGGTCTCAAACTTGCAACAATCCTGCCTCAGCCTTCCAAGTGCTGGTGGTGTTTTTTTTTTTTTTTTTTTTGAGACAGTCTCACTGTCCTCAAACTCGTGACAGTCCTCCTTCCTTAGCCTTCTGAGTGCTGGGATTACAGGTGTGCACCCCCAAGCCCAGCCTTGAGTGTTTGTTTTGTGCTTCAGCTGGAAACATGCTATAGTGAATCACAATATTCCTGCAAAGTAAGAAGAATATCTACCTGTAAAAGAAGGTAGGTAGGCATCTGGAATGAAATTCCAAATACTCACTTACGAAGTACATTTATCTAGTGTTTACCCATCATAGAAGAAGCCTTTTTAATGATTTAGAGCCAAAGAGGAACTCAGCCTTTTTCATTGTTGGAAGAGATGACTGTATGACTGTACTCAGAACCTTGTAGTCCTGTGTCCATAACTTCTGTATCCATTGTTGTTCAGTGGCATGCTGGTGGTGTATAGTTTGTTTGACACAGTAGGAAGGAATTTTAAAAGTGTGTTTATTCCATTTTTGAAAGTGTCAAATCTGAGAGAAGAGAAGAAACACGTTTGGAAGAAGAGTCCAGATCCCTAAGAGCAGGAGTACCTTCTGTGTCCTATGATGGATATTTCACTCAAGTCAGTCAAGTCTTGTATGGTCAAGTACATTCTTACAACACTACCTGTTTTCATGCTGCTGCCTTTAATTACACTGTTCCCTTTCTAGATTTCTACACAACAACTTAGAAAGCTAAGTTACTCTTTAAAACTCAAATCTTTATCCTGAATAACTTTTTAAAAGTTTGAAGTATGGTGTCTGCTGTGCTTGGTGACATATGCCTGTAACCCTAGCACTCAGGAGGCTGAGATAGGAGGATCAGCACGAGTTCAAGGCCAACCTGAACTATATTGTGAGATCCTGTCTCTAAAAAACAAAACACAAAAAACTCACTAAGGTCTGCATGAGAGAAGGGGAGGTGTGGGAAGGAAAAACACGTTAGTTCAATGTGTGGATTCAGTTGGTTCAAATAATGTTTAATCCTACTCCTATCTGTACACTCTACTCTCTAGACAATTATTATTTTAGGTCTTTAAGATCTGCTGGAATTCAAGCAACTCTTACTGGGAATTAAAAATATTTGGGAGTTCTGTTTTTAAGATTTTTACTCCATGATACCCAGAAGTTCAAGATTCAAATTAATAAGCTACTCTGAGATACTTTGGGGCACATAAAAATGCTTAGTAAATGCATATTGAGTGACTTTTGTAATGCTCTCATGCAGAAAGTCTTGTGGTGTTAGGGGTCATTGTAGCCAACTCATGTAGTATATGTCCTAGGAAAGGCACTGCTTTTAGCACTGTAGTGAAACAGATGAGATACGATGGTCAGTCTCAAAATTTTCCAGTGTTTTCAACATATAGTACTGCTGGGCATGATAGCATACACCTGTATTCCTAGCACTTGGGAGGCTGAGGCAGGAGGATCACCACGAGTTTAAGGCCAGTCTGAACTATGTAGTGAGACCCTGTCTCAAAAACAACACAAAACAAAAAACCCACAAAAAGGGAAAAATTGAGTAAAGATATGAAACCCAGAGTGTCACTGTTGGAGGTCCTTCGTGGAGTGAAGTAAGATTTTGTAACTCAGGGGTTTTGGGAAATGGTAAGATCGATCTGACATTAATGTTCATTTATAGAAGGATAGTGGAAGATGGGGTTGGAAAGATAGCTTCATTTGTATCTTGACTATTTTGACAGTTATCCAAGAGTTGTTTGGAAGTTACTGAAAATTTAGGGCTGCAGTGTTAATATGATGTGGTGAGTGTGGAGAATAATTTTTTTTCTGAGACAAGGTTTTATTCTGTAGTTCAGGCTGGCTTTGAACTCACGGTGATCCTCCTGCCTCAGCCTTTTGAGTGCTGGGATTACAGCTCTGTGCCACCATGCCTGACTGGAGAATAATTTTAGAGTGGGGACTAAAAACTGGATAAAGGGAAAGGATGGAGGCCAGAAAGACTAGCACAATTTTGTTTTGTTTTGTTTTGTTTTTTTGTTTTGAGAAATGGTCTCACAAGGTAGGGCAGACTGGCCTTGAACTCAGTTATGTAGCCTAGACTGGCCTCGAACTCCTGGTGATCCTCCTGCCTCAGCCTCCAAAGTGCTGGGATTACAGGTGTGCACCACCATGCCTGACTGTAGGGCAGATACTGAAGTGCTAAATTTAAGATGATTAGAGCCAAGTAAAAATTGAAGTGGGAAGCACAAAGTTGGATGGATGCATTTGTGTTCAGTACAAAGTGAACTGCGTGTCTTTATTAAAGAGAATTGGCAGTATTTAATAAAGCATTTGGGGAGCAGAAGAGTCAAAACTGAGATGAACCCTTCATCTTGTCATAGAGTGATGATACTATCCACAGAGTAGGAGTGCTTGGATGGGTGGTGGCATGTTGTGCATAAGATGATAGAATGTGAACATGGAGATACCCTGGTCTCAGGTGGTAGGTCTCATGCACCCATGTATTTTGTCTGAAGATGTGGATTTAGGAGCCTTTCTTTAGACATCATCTTTGAGAGACTAAGTGTAGTCTCTATGATAATAGGTTTGCTTGGAGGCATCTGCTTACTAAATGACCTTGGACAAATTTTGCTGAACTTTTTGTTACTAGTGTAGGGATTGGACAGGGGTAAGGGACAGTGATGATTCTTATTATACTGTGTTCACGCTGAGTGCTTTACTAAGATACTTTGTCAAAATCCTGGCTCTTGTTACTTCACCGAGTTTTATCAATGTGCTTTGCAGTCTCTAGCCACATGTGGTTTTGCTCCTGGTTGTAAACAAGGATAGCTGGGTTAGAAATTCTTTCTCTGTTTCTATCTAGAATCATTTCACACTGTTGTGCTCTGAATAGCTGAACTGCCAGGAATCTATGCTGCAGAAAGTCTCCATTATCTTCTAGTTGATAGTTTTCAGATATAATAAGTAGCCCTTTCTATCCAAGTCAAGTTGATCCGAAGAGCTGCCTTGATGTATTTTGTTGTTCTTGTTTTTAGCTTCCAAAGGGCTTTAACTAGATTCCCATATGTTGTCTCTTTAGGCCAGAGAGTAAAGTTGGGCAGAAACCTTTGGAAAGAAATTGAACAAAATTCTGAGAGATCATGTGTCTTCCTCTAAGACCTCATTCCAAGGAAAGATCACTTTTAGATTTCGTATCTTTTCTTAGTTCCTTCAGATTCTCAGTAAAATGTAGCATTGATTATTTTGTTTAATTAAATTTTTGTGGCAAACCTAATTCAGTCCCTCTATTTTTAGAATTCTGAGTACCAGGATAAAAGGAGGCTCTTGGATTGACCCCAGCTGTGTAAAGGGTTTGCAAAGTTATATGGCAGAAGGATCACAACTGTTAAGTACTCTTTGGTTAGGAAAGTGATCTTTTTTATCCAATCTAAGGGAAAAAACATGTCTTCTCTTTCCTTACTTTTCTCTTCCCATCTTCTATCTTAAAGACCAATAGCAGCAGGTCTTGAAAAATAAATACTAAGAGTCTTGCTAGTGATTCTTGACATAAACTGCGGTCATGTAGTTTGAGATTTATTTGCCTGTGTCTAAACTTTAGTGTAGACAACTGCTGTTGGGTGGTGTGGTGATTTGCCTGCAGTTGTGTTTATAGGATTCCTATTACATAATAAAAGGGGGTGCTGATTCCCATCTTCTCCCAGTGTATTCCTTGTATTAGGCAGCATTTGTTTCCTCAGTAGCTAGGAGATTTTGGGATCACTGATTCTTCTATACTATGAAACAGGTAGTGACTTCATTTAGTAAGCATTTGAAGGACTGCTTTGTTCAACTCTTACAGGTTAAAGTGGTTTAAATTATTGAGTGGTGCATATCATTATCAGGACAGATGTATGTATAACAGGTGGGTCTTGGTTTACTAAGGCCTTTAGGCAAACTGGTAACTTGTCTTTTTTGTCAAAGAAGTCTTATGGTATATACATACTGTATAATTTTTTAATTTAACATGTCAATGGTTTGTCCTTTCTGCTTTTTATTGTTACTTTTTATTCTTATTAAGTTTATTGGTACAATTTAGATATACATAATGATCACATAGGGAATTTGCACCTGTACATGAAATATCCTGTTCCTCTTTTTTTTCCCAATCCTCTCCCCTGTTGTCAACCCCTTTTCCCTCTTTATTTACAAGGCTTTGTTTCCATTTTATCCTTTTATTTTTTTTCCTTTTCCCTTCCTTCCTTTCCCCTCTTTCCCCTAGTTCTTCTTACTTTTGAATAATTTCTTCCTATTTTGCAATACCTATTATACACTTTGGTCCTTATTTACACTTTTAGTTTCTCACACCAGAGAAACATTGCTATATTTACACTTGTGTCTGATTTATTTCACTTAAAGAAAGTATGGTCTCCAGGTGCATCCATTTACTTAGAAATGCCTCAAGTTTATCCTTCTTTATAACTGAGTAGTACTCCATGGTATAAAAAATCCGTACATTTTTTATCCATTCCTGAGTTGACAGACATACTGATTGTTTCCAAGACTTAGCTGTTACAAACTGTGCTGCTACAAACATGGGTATGCATATATCATGAGGTATGATGTTTTTAATTCTTTCAGGAGGTTACCCAGAAGTGAGGGATAGTTGGGTCAAATGGAACCTCTAATCTTAGTTTTCTGAAGAATCTCCACACTGATTTCTACAGTGGTTGCACCAACTACACTCTCAACAGTGGAGAAGGGTTTCTTTCTTTCCACATACTGCCAGCATTTGTTATTGGTTGGTTTCTTGATAGTAGCCTTTTTTTCTGGAGTGAGATGGAATCTCAGCCTTGTTTTAATTTGCATATCTCAAGTGACCAGTGATGTTGAATGTTTTTTCATATATTTGCTTGCCATTTGTATTTCTTTCTCTGAGAAGTGTGTATTGATGTCAGATGCCCATTTTTGGGTTGAGGCTTTAAATTTGGGGGGCTTTAAGTTTTTCAGTTCTTTGTGTGTTCTAGATATTAGTCCTTTGCCGGAGGGACAAATAGCTAAAAATTTTTTCCCACTCTGTGGGTTGTCTTTTCACTCTCTTGATTCCTTTTGTTGTGCAAAAGCTTTTTAATAGGATGAGATACCAGTTGTTGATTCTTTGTAGTATTTCCCATGTGATTGGGATTTTGTTCATGAAATCTTTGTCTGTACCTATGTCTTCAAGAGTTCGGCCTATTCTTTTATCCCTATCTCTGCCTTTCTGTCCTCTTCCACCTTTTTGTATCCCTTCCCTTCCTTTCCCTTTCCATTTTTTCTTTTCCCTTTCTTATCCTTTCCCAAACTTTTCCCTGCTTCCATCCACCATTCATTTATCTCCTTCCTTTCTTTAAGTCTCAGCAGAAATAAACTCAGTTAGGGATTGTGACAGTTTCCATCTCTTAGAATTTTAGATCTGGTATAGTTAAAGACAACAGAGAGAAGATCAAAACCTCTGACCACATGAAAAAAATGTTGGCACGAGCCAGAAAAGATTAGGAAAGATCAGTGTAAACCGTGGTATATGAATTATCTAACACTATAAATATATTGGTATTCTTTTTTCTTTTTCTTTTTTCTTTCCTTTTTTTTTTTTTTTGGTGGCACCAGGAATCAAACTCACAATCTCACGCCTGCCAGGCTGGTGCCTAAGCCACTGAACCAAACTCCGGGCATATATTGGTAACCTTTAGCTTAAAACTTAGAAAAAAATTTATTGCAGTAAAACTTACTTAAAAGTCTCCATTTTAGCAATTTTAAGTGTATAATTCTGTGTCATTAGGTACATTGATAGTGTTGCATAACCATCATCACTGTGTTTCCAGAATATTATCATATCAGAATTTTGTTCCTTTCTTATGACTGAAGGATATTCTATTGTGTATCTACACTGTCTTTAAAATCTCTTCATCTGATGGTTTCTACTCTAGGCTGTTGTGAATGATGCTACTATGAATATGGGTGTATACATATCTGTTCAAGTGCTTGCTTTCGATTCTTTTAGGTATACAGTATTCCTAGAAATGGAATCACTGAATCATACAATTCTATATTTAACTTTTGAGGCACTGCCAAACTATTTCTCACACCAGCTGCCCCATTACATTCTTACCAGCAATGACTGACAGTTTCGATTTCTCTATATCCTCAACGACACTTGTTAGTTTTCATTTTTGGAGAATAGCCATCCTATTGGGTGTGTCAAAAATTTTTAAACATCTACTCTGATGAATGTTGGGTGACTCAGAAGGGCAGTTTACCATGATGAAGGCTGTTTCCCTCCAGTTACTAAAAAGGCTCAGTGGCTTAAGCTAGTGTCAGTATAAAAGAGGAGGTACAGGGATTCTGACTATCAGTATATGCTTATTCAGAAGATACTTCATTTAAAGAGATTTTTGTGTTTTTTATGTGGCTTTTTAATATGTATACTCAGCAAATGAAATTCTCAGGCTCAGAAGGGGCACAGTTTAGGAACTCGTGGGTATGTGTAAGCTGCTTGGACACACAAGTCGGCTCTTGGATTTTGCTCTTAAAGTTATGATTTAATGGTTTGAACAGTCCTTAGGGATAAACTTTTGTAAGGAGGCCCTTGACTGTACCTACTATCCTATTTTATCTTTTGCCTTGCCTAATATATACTGTGCATAGAGGTCTCAACACGTGTTCCAAGGACACACCCCAACACACACACACATGTGCATGCGCGCGCACACACACACACACACACACACACACACAGTAGGACCTCATAGGAAAGGCTATGAGTAAAAACTATAGCTGTCTTCAAATTGTACCATTGCTACTTAAAAATTAACCATTTGCTCCTCCTCCTTGCATCAAGAGTTCCCTTTTGTTTCAGGAGTGTTTTCTCACACCTAGGAGGTGTTATGTTTTTTAATGCATCCAAGTTCAACAAATCTATTGGTGAATATTATTTCTGATCGGCTGCTGTTCCTTTTCTCTAGAGAAAAAGATAAAATTCTAATGAGAACTGATGAACCGGTGCCATAAAAAAAAGGAAGTAGCTACTTGGGAAATTTAGTCTTCAGGGAAGGGTGAAAGATTCTATGATCAAATTTGGGAAATGATAATCTGCTTTGTTCACCTCTTGTGATTTATAATGTAAATAACACCTTAAAGTTTCTAAAAATTCCTGCATTAAATGCAGTAGACAGTGTTGTTTACTGTAGTGTTTTCTTTTCTGTTCTTTTTTTTTTTTTTTTTTGGCACTGGGAATCATACTCAGGACCTTGGGCTTGCCACACAGGCACTATGCCACTGAGCTATATTCCTGGCTGTACCTAGTGTGGTGTTTTCTAGACTTCACCGCTGTCATTTGAGTAACCATTTAAGATTTTTTGAAACAAATATTCCACCATTATAATGGAAATTAAATTAGATCATGATTGCTTTTTCTTTTCTTTTTTTTTTGTTTTTGAGGCAGTCTTGCTAAATTATCCAGGCTGGCCTTGAACTTAAAATTCTCCTGCCTCAGCTTCCTGTGTAGTTTGGGATTACAGATGTGCATCACCAAAGAACATTATTGTTATTATATTTTAATATGAAAGCTTTAAGTAAAATGTGGATATTCTTGATCCTGAAAAACTGTGACGTCATCCTGAGAAGCAAGTTGGTATAGTTTTCTCTGTTATTCTGTCACGTAAGCATTAACGTCCTGTTTATATATGGCTCTCAGGTATAGGATAGTTTTGGAGCAGTGTATTGTTATGGAAGATGCTGTGTAGTGGTAATCGCTGTTGAAGCTTTTATTATTTTTTAAAATTCTTCTCCTTTTGGGTCGGAATTTTGTTCTTTGTGGTTGTTTCACAGTAAATATTTGGAACAGTACTAAGCATTTCTGGGAAATGGGTTCAAAATATTGAGGATAAGGATAATTTGTTGTGAACTGGGGTCATCAATTTTAGAGACTTGAGAGAGCTTTATTCTTGAAAAAGGGTCTCATTGTGGAGTAGAATGGTCTTTCCCCAGTCCTGTTTGAGAGACTAAGAGAAGCAACTCTTAGGACCGGGAGTTTGACTCAGTGGTTTAAGCGCCTGTCTGGCAGGTGCGAGGTTGTGAGTTTGATCCCCGGTGCCACAAAATGAATGAATGAATGAATAAATAAATAAAATAAAATTTCAAAGAAATGCCTGAATTTGTATGAAAGTTTCATGACTTAAATAACTCAGTTGTCAGGAGAGAGATGTGGTTTTCCAGCTAGATGATACTTTGGGGTGTAATTATATTTTTAAAATTATTTTTTAACTTTTGTATTGTTTCATTTTGGCAGGTTCATGCATGCACAGAATGTTTTGATCATTTTTACCTTCCCTTATCATCCCCTCACCCCATCCTCCATGTTTTGTTTTGTTTTGTTTTCATGTGTTTGGTTTTGTTTGAGACAGGATCTCACTATGTAGTCCAGGCTGGTCTCAAGCTTTTGGTTATCTTGCCTCAGCCTCCTAAGTGCTGGAGTTACAGGTGTGTATCATGATTCCTAGCTTCCCTAAAGGTGAGACAGATGAAGTTTAGAAAGATTCTTACTCAGTGTTGTGTATTTTCTGGTGAAAGCCACGTGATTAAAATTGAGCCCTTTTTTAATTCAGCATTTTCCTCATAAACTAAGCTGCTGTCAGATAGTTATCTTGGTAGGTACTAATAAGTATATGTTGAATAGGACTCAGTCTGTTCTGAGTCCATAGTCCTGTTGCTAGTAAGGGTAAATCTTCAGTTTTTATTTATTTATTTTCAGTTTTTAAAGACAGGGTTTCACTATGTAGTTCAGGCTGGCCTTCAGCTCACTGTGTAGCCCAGGATGGCCTTGATCCTCCTGCTCCAGCCTCCTGAGCACAGGCGTTACAGGTGTGTAATCTCAGCTAGTTTTCAGCTTTTGGAGCATATCAGATCTTTCTCTTAGAAAGATCCAAGTTGTAAGCCAAGATTGCACTAATCTGTTTTGTTGAATATGCAACTTTAATTAAATGCCTTCTTGGGGTTTAGGTAGTAGGTCTTGAAAAGATTACTGATCTTACTTCTCACAAGAACCAAGGGAAGAATTAGGACTGTGACCGCATTTCGGTAATAGGATCAATGCATGGGGTCATCTGAGCAAGAACTTGCCTTTGGTGGGTGCTGAGATCAGTCCACTTAAGATTGTTTCATTGATTCTAGGGTCAAGCTGAACAGTAGATAACTGTTTTTTAGGCTGGCCTAGTGAGCTGAGAATGAGAGCCCACCAGAAATGACAGACCCGGAAATACAAATTGTAGTCAATTTGTAAGTTTGATTAAGTAGAATAGTTATTGAGTCCCTTTGCATCTCTTACTTATTTAGCAAGCGTTCTTTGAAATTGAAATAATCTACCTACCACTCTAGCCCAGAGAATGTGGGAACTACAGAGAGCACATTTGAATTAACTCTTGACAGTCCATCTAGATTGCATAAAAGGAAGGATAGGGCAGCAGTCCTCAAAATTTATGGAGGCTCAGGATTGCCTGTGACTTATTAAATCAGTTTGCTGAGATGTATTCCTAAGGTTTCTGTTGTAGGATGGGACTGGTCCCCAAGATTTTTGGATTTCTGGTAACTTTCTGGGTTGATGCTGATGATCCCAGGTGAAGTACTAATTTAGAAAAAGATTGCAACTCTTCTGTTTAGTTATTCCTAATTAAGGTCTTCATATATAGGGATAGGAAATGAACATTTAAATCTCTACTCCTTGGCAACCCTGAAACAGATTATTTGGAATCATAAATTGTAATTTAACCCCTGAAATCATTGTGTAAAATGATCCTCACTTCTTCTTCCTCTTCCTCTTCTTTTTCTTTTTTTCCTTTTTTTTTTTTTTTTTTTTTTGAGACAGGGTCTCACTATGCAGTTCAGGCTGGCCTTGAGCTCACTTTGTAGCCCTGACTGGTCTCAAACTCGCAATAATCCTCCTGCTTCAGCCTCCTAGGCACTGGGATTACAGGCGTGCACCACCACGCCCGGCCTGGTCCTCACTTATATTCTCCCAACATACACTGTTTAAAACATGCTGAAGTAATTCTTCAATCACAGTTTCTACTTATAACTCAGAGAATAATGTTGATATATATGCCATTTAAGTATGATTTTACTTAATGTAGAAGATATGTTAAGTTCTAGTGTATTATGTATTCATTACTGTTCTTATAGATTTATGAAAGATATAAAATGTAGATTAATTTAGCAGTAATAATTATACAATAGCTGGAATTAATATTGAGATATTTCCTCATAAGTAACAAAAAGTAAAAGACATTAAATATAATGTATGTTTCAGATCACAGGAAACATGAGGGTATGCTATTTGGTTGGGGTGGTTTTTTTTTTTTTAGATGAGAAGGTTTTATTTGTTTTTTTTAATTTTCTTTTCTTAAACAGAAAAAAAGTAAGAGATTAAAGTAAAACAGAATTTCACAACAGCCCAATAGAGTAACAATAATCAATACATTGCATATTGTTATATTCACAGCAGTTGTTTAGAGTATAAGATATAGACATGAACCATTGTCCAGAAAATTACTAGCACAAAATTTTCCCCTCAGTGAATCAAGAGAAACCAGCTATATGACTTTTCTTTTTTTTTTTTTCGTATGACTGCTATATTATTTTCAAATGAACATTTCACTTTAAAAATGAAATCTGAAAATGACCCTGTGAAAACTAATCTTCACTCGAAATTCTTTTTCTTTAACTGTCTTAACTAATTTTTTATATACATAGATTTTCTTTCAGTTCGTCACACAAGTGCAACAATGCAATGGTTACATATGTGTGATTAATTTAGTTCACTGAAAAGTATATTTTCAATATTCATCCATTTAAGAGTGAAAATGTCTAGTTTATCTTTCTTTATAGCTGAGTAGTATTCCATTATATAGAAATACCACATCTTTTTTATCCATTCCTCAGTCGAGGGGCATTTAGGTTGTTTCCAAGATCTAGCCATTATGAACTGGGCAGCTATAAACATAGGTGCACATATATCGCTGTGGTAGGATGTTTTCAATTCTTTTGGGAAGATACCCAGAAGGGGAATAGCTGGCTCAAATGGGACCTCCAATCCTAGCTTTCTGAGGAATCTCCACACTGACTTCCACAGTGGTTGTACCAGCCTGCATTCCCACCAACAGTGGAGAAAGGTTCCTTTTGGTCCACAGCCTGTCCAGCATGTGTTACTGGTTGACTTCTTAATACTAGCCATTCTTTCTGGGGTGAGGTGGAATCTCAGTGTAGTTTTCATTTGCATCTCTTGAATGGCCAGTGCTGTTGAACATTTTTTCACGTATTTATTTGCTGTTTGTACTTCTTCATCTGAGAAGTGTGTGTTCATCTCAGATACCCATTTTTGGATGGGTCTTTAATCTTGGAGGACTGATTTTTTTTAAGTTCTTTATACATTTTTGATAGTAATTCTTTATCTGAGGGACAGCTGGCAAACATTTTCTCCCACGTTGTGGGTTGTCTCTTCACTCTCTTGGTGGTTTCTCTTGCTATGCAAAAGCTTTTCAATAGGATGAGATCCCATTTGTTGATTCTTTGTGATAGTTCCTGGGCCATCTGACTTTTATTCATAAAGTCTTTGCCTATACCATTGTCTTCAAGAATTTTACCTACTCTATCTTCCAGCAGATTTAATGCTTCTCTTTTAATGTTGAGATCTTTAATCCGTTTAGGTTTTGACTTAGTACATGGTGAAAGATATGGGTCCAGTTTTACTCTTCGGCATGTGGAAAGCCAGTTTTTCCAGCATCATTTATAAGAGGCTGTCTTTCTTCCAATGAATGTGTTTGGCACCTTTGTCAAAAATAAGGTAGATTACTGTGTCTGCAGTTGTTTCTGCATCTTGTAATCTATTCCATTGATCTTCGGGTCTGTTTTTTTTTTTCCAGTACCACACTGTTTTTATCATAGTAGCTTTATAGTATAATTTCAGGTTAGGAACTGTGATGCCCCCTGTCTTGTCTTTGTTGCCCAGGATCGCCTTTGCTATGCTAGGTCTCTTCTGGTTCCAGATGAATTTTAGGATTGTTTTCTCTGAATCTGTGAGGTATACTATTAGAATTTTGATTGGGATTTCATTGACTCTGAATAACAGTTGTGGAAGTATGGCTGTTTCCACTATATTGATTCTTCCTACCCAAGAGCACGGGCTGTCTCTCCATTTTCTAAGATCCTCTTTAATCTTCTTTTTCAGAGTACTATAGTTTTCCATATAGAAGTCTTTTATATCTTTCATTAGATTGATTCCTAAGTATTTCATTTTTTAGATGCTATTGTAAAAGGTATTGTTTCCCTAATTTCTCTCTCAGTAAGATTGTTATTTGTGTACAAGAATGCTATTGAGTTTTGAGTATTGACTTTGTAACCAGCTACGTTGCTAAATCTGCTTATTAAATCCAGAAGTCTTTTGGTGGAATTTTTGGGATCTTCTAGATAGAGTATCATGTCATCTGCAGATAGTGCTAGTTTAACTTCTTCCTTTCCTATCTTTATTCCTTTTATTTCTTTCTCTTGTCTAGTTGCTCTGGCTGAAGTTTCCAGGACTATATTGAATAAGAGTGGAGACAGTGGACATCTTTGTCTTGTTCCTGATTTTAGAATGAAAGCTTTCAGTTTTTGCCCATTTAGGATGATGTTGGCTGTCGGTTTTTCGTAGATGGCTTTTATCAGATTGAGATAGAGACCACCTATTCCAATTTTTAATAAAGTTTTTATCATGAATAGGTGCTAGACTTTGTCAAAGGCTTTTTCTGCATCCATTGAAATCATCATATGATTTTTATCCTCGGTTCTGTTAATATGATGTATTGCATTTATGGATTTACGTATGTTGAACCATCCCTGCATCCCTGGGATGAATCCCACTTGATCATGGTGTACAGTCTTTTTGACGATTTGCTGCAGTCTGTTTGCCGGTATCTTATTGAAAATTTTTGTGTCAATGTTTATTAGTTAGATTGGCCTGTAATTCTCTTTCTTAGTTGGATCCTTCTCTGGTTTTGGAATCAGTAATGCTTGCTTCCAGGAATGAATTTGGGAGTATTGCTTCCCTTTCAATTTCATTAAAGAGTTTGAGAAGTAGTGGTGTTAGGTCTTCACTAAATTTCTTGTAGAATTCAGCAGTGAATCCATCAGGGCCTAGGCTTTTCTTTGTTGAAACGTTTATAATTACATCTTTAACTTCATTTATTGATATTGGGTTGTTAAGGATTTTTATATCTTCTTGATTCAACTTTGGTAATTCATATGTATCTAGGAATCTGTCCATTTCTTCTGTATTTTCCATCCTATTAGAATACAAGTTTTCAAAGTAGATATAAATAATTTTCTGGATTTCTACAGGGTCTGTTGTGATTTCACCCTTTTCATTCCTAATTGCATGGATTTGAATCCTTTCCTTTTTTTGGTAAGGTTGGCCAAGGGTTTGTCAATTTTATTTAATCTTTCAAAGAACCAACTCTTTGGTTCATTGATTCTTTGAATTGTTTTTTTCATCTCCAGTGTGTTAATTTCTGCTCTGATCCTAATTTCCTCCCTTATACAAGATTTTGGTTTTAGCCTGCTCTTCTTTTTCTAGAAGTTTGAGGTTCAATATTAAGTGGTATTTATGAGCTTGCTCTGTTTTCCTGATACGCGTATTTACTGCTTTAACTTTCTCTCTTAAGACTGCTTTCATTGTGTCCCACAAGTTCTGGTATGTTGTATTGTTATTGTCGTTCAACTGTAAAAACTGTCTGATTTCTTCTTTAATTTTATCTATGACCCATTGATTGTTCAGTAGGGTGCTATTTAATTTCCATGTGTTGATGAAGTTCTTGTGGTTTCCTTTGGCATGGATTTCCAATTTCATTGCACTGTGGTCTGATAGTATGCATGGGATAATTTCAATTCCTTTACATTTACTTAAGCATGTTCTATGAACCAGTATATGGTCTATTTTGGAGAATGTCCCTGTACACCTAAAAGAATGTGTAATCTGATGTTGTAGGGTGCAAGACTCTATAAACATCTGCTAAGTCCATTTGCTCAAAAGTTTGGTTTAGTTCTAATATTTCATTATTGATTTTTTGTCTATTTGATCTGTCTTTTTTGACAGCGGGGTATTGAGGTCTCCCAGTACAATTGTATTAAGGCTTATTTGATTTTTCATGTCCATTAATGATTATTTTATATAACTGGGTGCACTAATACTTGTTGCATATACATTTATGATTGTTATCTCTTCCTCTTGGATTGTTCCCTTTACCAAGATACAGTGACCTTCTTTGTCTCTCTTACTTTTTAGTCTCGACTTAAAATTGACTTTATCTGCAAATAGAAAAGCAACCCTTGCTTTTTTCTGAAACCCTGTTGCATGGAGTATTGTTTTTCATCCTTTGACTTTCAGTCTGTGGATTTCTTTTTGAATTAAATGTGTTTCTTATATACAGCATATTGTTGGATCTTGCTTCTTGAT